>VZTN01000010.1:0-46917 GCA_013400515.1 Erpornis zantholeuca
GTGATGAAGGACCCATGGGATGCAGCTGGAGCCATGCATCTTGGACTGTATTTTTCTTTATCTCATCCCACCCCTATCTTTCCCTCTCAACCCCAGTCCTGATCTTCCCCACCCCACCCCACTCCACCCCTGATCTTCCCCCTCTTTCCTTCTCACCCTCCTCTTTCCTAGCTCTCTATCTCTCTACCCCACATCTATTGTTAAATAAAATCCCTGTAGTTTACTTTGGTAGATGGTCTCCTTGGCACCTTAATTNACTCTGCCCTCAGCCTGGAGCACTGCAGGGCCTTGCTGGGACACGAGGTCAGAACCCAGGCCTTTTTCTTCTTGAACCTCATCCCTCTGGCCTCACACCATCCATCCAGCCTGTCCAGAGCCCTGTGCAGAGCCTTTCTACCCTCCAGGGCATCGACAGTCCTGCCCAGCTGGGTGACATCTGTGAAGTTACTGCAGGTGCCCTCAATCCCCTCATCTAGATCACCAATAAAGATATTAAAAAAGACTGACCCCAGCACTGAGCCCTGGGGGCCAGGAATCAGTAGTGACTGGCTGCCAACTGGATGCAGCACCATTCACCACCTCTCTCTGGGCTTGACCGCCCAGCCAGTTTTTTACCTAGTGAAGACTATGTCCATCCAAGCCATGGGAATTCAGTTTCTGAGGGACTATGCTGTGGGAAATGGTGTAAAAGGCTTTATTAAAGTCCGGGTAGACACATCCACAGCCCTTCCCTCAGCCACCAGGTGGTCACGTGGTCATAAAAGGAGATCAGGTTGGTCAAGCAGGACCTGTCTTTCATAAACCCATGGTGGCAGGGCCTTATCACCTGGTTGTCCTGTACATGTCACATGATGGCACCCCAGATGGACTTCTCCATAATCTTCCTTGGCACTGAGGTCAGGTTGACAGGTCTGATGTTCCCTGCATCCTGCTTCTGCCCATTCTCATAATGGGCATTGCATTTGCTAATCTCCAGCAAACTGGGATCTCTCCAGTTAGTCAGGATTGCTGGTAAATGATTAAAAGTGATTTGTAGTGCAAATACGAAAAAAATGACAGTGATCAGCAACATGTGGTTTTTCTGCACAGTATAGAGGGAAAATGTGCAATTTAATCCATAGGGAAAGAAGATAAGTTAGAACTGACATATTTTACAGGGTTAATACTCAAAGGGAAGAGCTTGTCTGCCACTCTCCATTTCTGCTTTTTGTATTTTAATCCTTTTTATGAAGTAATGAGTACAGAGAAGTACAAAGACAGCTAAAGGCAGTTTGTTTCAGAGAGAAGTGTTCAGAGGCTGCATGACAGAGGCTGCATTTTAAGTTTGTTGATCTCAGTGGGGGAAGTATTTCTTGGAGGCAGCTTTATACTTTTGTAATGTGTGCTTATATATATGTATATATATATTTCAGTTATGAATTTAGTACTTTCAGGATCTAGAATTTTAGTACTCTAAAGGAAAGGAAATGTCTTGGGCTGTGAACATTCAAGGTGCATACTGATCTCAAACTGGGAATGGAAAGGGATGTCATGCTGTGGAAATACCACCCTGCTCACAAGTGCTGCTCTACACAAAATCCCTTTTGCACTGCTGTGATTGTAACATGGGTTGTCTCCTTCCAAACTGCACAGGGTTCAGATCCGTGGGCAATTTGGGGCTCTAGGTCAGGCTATCTTGAAGTTGTCGAGTGTGGTGTCCCAGACCAATCTGAAATGCTTGGCCAGGGGTGTGAGGCTTTGCCTGTCTGTGACTGCAGTTTTCAGTCAGTCTGAAGCAGTTTTTGAGCTCATTTAAAACTGGGAATGAAACATGGGCAGGTCTGATCATCCCAGCTCTTGGGCAGCAAAGCTACAGATCTGTTTATTCTGAAGAAGTGCAAAAGTGAAAACCCTGCAAATCTGAAGAGTGCCATGAGAAATTGCCTGTGACCTGACACTCCTGGGTGTGATGACACAGGCTGGGATGTTGCTGTGCACATACACGTGCTGGTCTGGGAGGGACGGGAAGCTCCAGGCAGCTGTGAGGTGCTTGCTGCTGGGTAGGGCTGCTGCTGTGAGTGAGGTGTCAGTGCCCTGTGCCATCAGTGGGGATCAATTGCTGGAGAACTGAACATGTGCTCTCTATTTTTCTCTTTTTTCCTGCAGTCACTTGATGTGCATGTTAAGGTGTGACTACCTAAGGCACCTGATCTGCCTGTTTTGCCCATAATGGTGCTTGCTGGCCCAGCCTTACACTAACTGGAGTCCTCCAGCTGGTGCTGAGAAGTCCCTTGCTGTCCTCTTGCCTCACCTCCTTTTTTCTGCAGCACTCTTACTGGCAGAGGTAGCAAATATAACAAGGAAGCCCTTAAGACACCGATCAAATGTGACACAGGGATCACATCTCACCTTTGCCTGAGAAGGCAAGGAAGTGCTCCAGCCTTCAATTAGCCCTGGGCAGCTGAGGCACAAAAAATTTCCTGGTCACACCATGAAGAAATTCAATTGCAGCAACAGATTCCAGCTTCCTGGAGCCCAGCCCTGCCTGTAAAGCAGAAGCCTGACCCTTCAAACACTCTGCTTTTTTCTCTCCTGCCTGTTTATCACTGTGTCTCATGGCGTCATGCTTAGCATTAACATCCCCATGTGCTGTGGCCAGGTCAGGTGTTTCTGGTGTGCTCTGTGGGGAATAAGCCTCACTTCAGAGCTTTTAAGCAAATTCATATCAGCAATGATCCAGAAATAGTAATCCTTAATCATGAATAATTTCTAAAATGAATCAAGCACTTTCTTTTCCAATGAATGATTCTCTTAGTAATGATAAGGACTTTCTAATGTCCCTATAATATGTTTTTAAAAGTCATTAGTCTATCCTTTTAATAAATTTCCTTTGGAAATACTGTGTGTAGTTTGAAAACCTTAGGAAAAAAGGAGAGTCTGGTTGAAAGCAGTCACTGCTGCTCAGCCTTAATCATATCAAGATGGTTTTTGTCTGCAGATTTCACTCTTGTTTGTGGATGTGTGGCTCAGACCTTTCCTTAGGCATGTGCTGACTTGATAAGCTGTAATGACCATGTCAGTGATCCATGGATGATGGGTTACCAGGAGATGGGTCATTTTGAAACTGCACTTCTCCATCCACTCTGCTGCGCCTTTGGGGTATTTCTGGGGCAGCCACAGGAGCCGGCCAGGAATCAGTGATTTTGTACCCACCACAGTGCACCCTGGAAAGACCTTGGGCAGTGACTTTCAGCATACCCCTGGCCTTTGAATTATTCTGAAGGACAACTCTAAACTGCAGGAATTTGTGCAAAACCGGAAAGCCAGGGGAGGTAGTACTGGACCACATTGCCTTGCAGTGGTATTTCTTTGCTAATTGGGGATAAGGCTGCTGTGGGTCTACTGAATAAGCCTAGAAGCAAATGGGGGAGCATAGTCTGTCCTAGAGGCACTGTGTAGAGTCAATGGAGGGATCCAGGAAAATCTGGCTGGAGAAGTTTCCCTCGAAGTGCTTGCATTCTGAGAGGAGACATAACTGAGCCAGACCAGAGACATGGGCAGTCACACATTTGCCATATGTGCATGTGCCCTCACTGTCAGGAATGTAAAACTTTCAGCTAATATTGATCTTTCTTTACTATCTCCTAGTCTTTCATTCTGCCAGCTTAGAGGAAAAAAACATAGATTGTTTCCTTAGACTGTTGACATTGTGAATGCTCAGTTCTATTTCAGGGAGACACAGTTACACTCAGGAGTTCCTGGCACTTTGATTCATGCATTTCCCAAAGGATACCCTGGCCACCTGTGCAGTAGTTATTTTACCAACTTAGTTTTGGTAAGTCAGAAAGAGGAAGGTGTGGAATTAACAACAGAAAACCTTTATTCCTTTCAGGAATGTGTTTGTCCCAATGTGCAGTGCTCAAGACCCAGGGCCAAAGATGCAAAACTTGCTATTCCTGCAGCATGGTTGCACTAAATATCCAGCATGAGCAGCTGATTTTGGCTTTTCCTTCGGTTTTCAAGGTTGTCCCACAGATGGAAGCAAGATGCCTATGTGGCAATGCAGCATTAGGGTTGAGCTGTTGCTCTGTGATAATGTACAGTTCTCTCTGGCATTTACAAGTATGTCAACAGGAGGGACATGGCCTGTGTTGCAGACCCATAACCGTGAGTAAGAGCTTTCCTTTGTGCCCCTACTGAAGGTCAAGCAAGTTTCATGGTGGTTGTCATGGTTTGACGCAGCTAAACATCACGCACACAAAATCTGGTGTTTGCATAAGGGGAAAATAAGGAAATATTGAGAAAAACTATAAAAGTGCAAGGCAAAACAGGTTCAAACTTAAACAGTTGCTGTATAAAGAAAAGTTTATTGCTAACAGAATTAAAAGTAAAAAGAAATAATAAGAAATTAAAGCAAAAGCACACTCCCCTCTCTTCCAGCACTCCCCCTGCCTTTTACCCAACTCGCACAAAGGACAACAAAATATGGGATTTTGATCAGTTGCAGTTCTTAAAAGTCTCTCCAATATTTAAGGAAAAAGAGTTTTTTTCTGCTTTAATATGGTTTCCAAACTGCCACTAGCAACGGATCCGCCCGAAATCTGTTGCAGTGGAAAACATCTCTCCCATGGAAATCTCACAGTCCTTTCATGCTGCAGTCATGGGCCCAATAGACATAGGGTTTAGTCTTTTTAAGGATGAGTTATTCTGGCCTGAAAACAAAGCCTCTCTTCTTCACAAAATCTCTAAGAAGCCTTTCACTGCTCCTATATAGCCTGGTATAAGCACTTCTCCATCTTCATAAGCACGTGAATTTCTCATCTCCCTATGTACTGCAGAAATGGATTCAAAAGAGATATACAGTTTGTGATACTACAGTCTTTTACCACGGCCTGCAGAAAGCAGTTTTAAGCTATGGGCATAAAACACATCTCCGCCTCCTTTCCCCTCCGCCATTTTTAGCTTCGTCCCATGCGACCTACTTTCTTTCTTTCCTGACCTTGAGCCACCATGTTCTTCTCCTCATGTGACTTGCTTTACTTTTCTTTCTCGCTGACTTGGGAGAGAAGGTGTCCTCAGCTGGCTACACGCAATGTTTCTTTCAACTCAGCGAGTTGTGCCGGCTGGGAGAGGGGGCTCCGCCAGCTCCGCCAGCTCCACGTGGAGGGAAGGGGGACCCATTGGTCCCAAGAAGCAGCGCGAGCTGGTTTTAGTTGTGTGGCAGTCCATGGCTGTTTTAGCTGCTCTAAGATACTTCCCCCGCAGCTCCAAGAGATGGAGCCTGGGCCCCATTTTCCCCCTGTCCCTGTGGGAAAGCTGGAACAAAGAAGGGAAGTTCCTGTGCTTCCATGCAGTTTAGATATGCAAAATCGTAAAAGTGTCATTGGCCCAAAAGCCTGTCCATCAACTCAGTTTCAACCCACTACAGTGATGTGAAGAGAAAGCTCCTTGTCTGAAAAGCTGATGGTCCAGACAGACACCTCAAAAGTGGGGGGTGTGAGGTTTCTGTTCACTTTTTATCACCCAAGTAAACATCCAAACCAAGAGCTGAATTTGGAAATATACTGCTCTTCTAGCCTGTCCAGTGTTGGCTGGATGTGGTCCCAGTGCTTGAATCACTGGAACTGGTAGTTTTTAATAAGCTATAGGAAGGCTTACATAGCTTTAGTTTTTAGTATATAACTTCAGCTTTTTCAGCGCTTTAGCTCTTAGCTATTAACTAAAGCTAGCTTAAAAAAATGCATATGCCTGTGTTTAAAGGTGAGGAAAAGGTAAGTAGGTTATGGTGAAGTCTTGTGGTGTGATTGACTTGTTTTTATAAACATGTTTGTTTACTTCTCCTAAAAGCGTGGGTGCTAGAACAGAGGAACTGTGGTGTATCTTGTAGCAGAAAAAGGGATGGAGGCAGGCAGAAATATGTGGTGGAGGCATGGAAATCTTTTAAACTGGGTTTATCTCTGGAGATGTGACATGAAACTGCCCCCTTCAACATCGGTGTACCACGATGGTCATCCTCCTTCTGCATATCCCTTGGGACAAGCCAACTGATGTTGCAGTGGTCTGCTGCAGGTAAACAGCAGCTGCTCCTTGGCTTTCCATGTGCTGCTTCGTGCTGCACGGAGCGCGTAAATCATTCCTGGTCAATGCCATGTTCTTCCCTCTGTCCTCTCATGGTTCTGTTCCCCTTGCCTGGTATTGCTGTCCCTGGGGTTCATGTGGTCTCTCTGCCTGTTCTCTCCCTTTCTATGATGAAGAGAAATTTCAACTGGCAAAGTCAGTGGGTTAATTTGACTGAAAATTATCCTTTGGTAATCCTGATTTGGTTGTCATGTGAGATCCAAGGTGGTTCTACAGAATGCAAGAGACAGTGGCAGTGTTTGTGGGAGCCATGGGTTAAGTATGGGGCTTAGAGTTGCAGAAGGCAAATGTCTGCTGAGGAATTCTTCCCATCCCGTTGTTTAAATTTCATTCTGTACATGCTTTCTTGCAGAGAAACTGTTCTGCAAACACTATAGAGAACTGTAAGGTATTAAATTTGGTTTAGGTTAGCATCCTCCCACCTGGAAATCCAGGTGCTTTTCTTATCATGGCTTGAGCTCTCCAGAGCTTGGAGACAACCATAAAGCTTCTGTGAACATCCTTAAATAGCTGTTCTGCATGTATAAATGCTTCTCCTAATTTCCAGAGCAAGTGATATGTATTGCTGTGCATAGCTCTCTCTTTTCCTGGGTATTAATTACCCTATTCTTCTGCTGAAGAGCATGGCAGCAAGAGTGGCAGGGTTTGTGTGACATACTTCTGTGTGGTGAAATTCTCCTTCTCCATTTAGTAGTAGGTGCAAGTGGGCAAGAGAGAAGAAATGCTGTGTTGGAGAGAGAAAAAAAAGGAAGGAAACAATGTGTGGAAGATTTAAAAAACAATAATCAGTGGTAGTCATTGGAGGTGTCCAGATAAGGTAGTGGAGGGGTGTCTGTGTCTATGTTCTTGTAATCCTCAGTGTTATCCTAACAACTCTCATCTCAGGGAAATCATTTCCCCAGTGTTGGAGTTGAGCAATTATTTTTAAGGCCACACTAAAATCTAAGGTGTGTTCAGCTGGTGTAGGGTGGCATAGCTGTGTGACCGCAGCAGAGCTCAGAGGATTCAGTGCAGCCAAAGTCCTGGTTTATGGTCCTATTGCCATAAAACACCCTACAGGTCAGTTCTAGGTGGTGAATACAGGGTGCTGCATCCAAGGGACATTTTAAGGGAAGCATGGATAACACGAAACAGGCTCACCCTGGAGGGCGCTGGGATTAAGCCAGCAGATACTTATACACAGTGTGGCTGGCCGTGGTTGTAGCTTCCCCCTTAATCCACACAGCACCATTCCTCCCAGGAACCTCCTGAGCCTTGGGGACAATGCTGCTTCTGAGGAAGAAAAGCTGTCAATTAAGGGGCTGGTTGCCTGGTGTCCTTTCCTGGTTTGTGTGTTGGCAGGCTAATTGCAAAGTTGTCATTTTGGGGGAGAAAAAGCTGGAAAAGACAAATGGGGAAAGGCTTGGATTAGATTTTGCTCTCAGCCCGAGGAGGTGCATAGCTGGAGTGTGGAGTTTATTGGGAAATATAGACCTAACCCAGTGGCCTTTGAAATCAATAGGAAGCCTCCAACTGGCTTCAGGATCTCCTTGTTCTAAGCAAACAGAAGATTGTGGAAATAAGAAAACAAAATGATAACAAAGCTGCAGAATGCACATTTATCCTGGGTTCTGCAGAGATGCAATTACCTGTCTAGGCTTGTGGAGAGACAAAACAGTGATGTTTCTCTTAAGGGAAATGGCTTAAACAAACAGACAAACAAACCAACCCAAATAATGCATTCTGGGGAATTCCATGGAGGAGTCTGCAAAGAATGAGGATTAAAGGCTTGGTTCTGCCTGTTGTGGTCCTACCCAAACCTGAGTTTAAAAGCAGTGTAAAATAGTATGAGGAGCAGAGGAGACAGCCCCAGTTGTACAAGGAGATTGTAGATTCATTAGCCAAAAGATAAAGGAGAATAAATAAAAAAACAAAAAAAACCCTTACTAGTGTAGAGTCAAAGAACTGAGATCTGTTAGAGCTGTACAGGAGGGAGCAAACCCAAGTAGGCAATAAATTGAAAACAAACAGATTGTCTTGGGAGTCTTCAATCTATCTGGTTCTCTGTGAACATATCTTATACTTGGTGCCTTCTACAACTACAATAGAAAATCAGAATAGTCGATGATGTACAGTGATGGTGTTGCTTTGCATATGTATTCCTGAACAATGCCTGTTTACTATTGTGATAGGCACTGTAGAAAGTGTTCATATGGAATCCTTGACAATTTCTAGTCCAGTGGGGCAAGTGATGGTCTGAGACGGTGTCTCCTGCCAGATGGAGAGCCTCCAGAGAACACCCCTAAAGGGACTAATGGGTCTTCACTGGAAACCTTTGATTCATATGTAGAAGTAATAAATTTTGAGAGAAATAAAATGAGCTCTACACACCCTAACTGCAGCTTTGCAGACATTGACTCAGAAACTTATGGACATCTGAGTAAATACACCGGATTTAGCATTTAGTGAGGGTTATCAAGTGTTTGAACTCGTATCTGCTTTAAAGCAGCTAATTCTATATGTAGGTGACATTAAGAATCTTGAACAGACAATGAACTGGGGTGAGACTCGTGAAATCAGTCTTGGAGGTTTGAAGGGACCTTCAGAGATCACCTAGTCCGCAGCTCAAGTAGAGCCAACTAGACAGTGATTCCTGAGTGCTACATCCAGACAGAGGTTAAATATCTCCAAGGAAGGAGAATTGCTGAGTAACTTGTTCTAGGGGTGACCATTCTCATGGTAGTTCTTAATGTTAAAATGGCATTTCCTGTATGCCCTTTTGTGCCCATTGCTCCCTGAGTCGGGACCACTGAGAAGAGTCTGTCTTTGTCTTCTTTACATTCTCCTGTCAAATATTGATACACATAGATAAGATTCCCCCTGACCCTTCTCTTCTTGAAAGCTGAACAGTCCCAGCTCTCCCAGCCTCTTCTTCTTCTGTGACAGATACTTCCATCCTTTGTGGCCCTTTGCTGGACTCACTCCTGTATTTTCATGTCTCTCTTATATTGTGGAGCCCAGCCCTGGAGAGTTTGGCCACAGGCATTGTCCTTTGGACATCATCCACATTGTCCATCAGAAAATGATCAAAGGAGGTAGGATCTGGACCTGTGTGTCCCAGCTCTCTGCTCTGACAGCCAGACCATGCTTTCTAGCCAGGCTCAGAGATCCCTTCCCTGGCTTCTCTTCCCTGCTGCAGTGAAAGCCTGGTTGGAATGATTATCAAAAGTGGAGAAGTTGATGAGTCACTGTCTTGTAGAGCAGTGCAATTTTGTGTGGAGCGCTGCGCTGATCTGCCCACCCATCTCGGGTGAAGATTTATTTATGGTGCTCTCTGAAGTGATACTGTAATATCCTTTCCTAGCCCACATTCCCGCTGGTGCCTGCTCACTACAAGATTTCTTTTTTTTTTTTTTCCCTTCCCCACAATGTGTTAAATAAGATTATAGTGTATTGAGGTTGAAGGGAGCAGGATATTATTAGGATTTTTATCATCAAATTACTACTTTAAGCAATTTGAAAGTCTCTGATCAGTCATGTAGAGCACAATGTACTGGACCTGGCCTTGACATCCTCTCTCAGCACCAAGGCAAGATTCAGTGATTGCCCAGAGGTTACCCAGGGTAAAGGTGGAAAACATTTTGGTGTGAACAGCTGCTCCTGGTGCTGGCTGCTTCATGCTCAGGGAGGGTTCAGGGACATTGCGTTTGTCTCAGTGAGGCATTTCCCCTGCTTGGTAAGTTGTGCTTCACTAATGTACTCATCTGCCAGGAGGCTTTTTTCAGTTTATGCCCATTCCAGAAAGGAGAGCACATCTTCTCACTCCTCCCCACCTCGTTGCTCTGCTCAGGGAGGGCTCCAGGGGATGGAGGAGGCATCTGATGCCTGCAGGGAAATGTGAGTGCTTTGTCATAATCTTCTTTGATGAAGGGTGAGATAAGTGATCTGCTGGAGGGGTCTATGGAAGGTAGAGCTGCTCATCCACCACTTTGTCCTCATCTGTTGCTGGCATGGAAGTGGTCAAGTCATATTTAATTTTGGTATGAAATTAGATTGTGTTTGAAGGCAAATTCAGTGGGTTGCCTGGCAGGGAACATGGATTACTCTCAGCACTGATAAGTTTAAGTTGCTAAGTGCAAGTGATAAAATAGTACCTTCCCTGTTTCAGAAGAAGTTAAATATCTCTATTTCTGATAATTTATCAATTTCATTCTATACTTCTATTATAATAAAATAATCATATTTGATAAAATCAAAGGTGATAGAAATGCAACAATTAATTTTGGATTCCCAAATGCTGGTGTGTTTGTGTCCTGGAAACTGCTCTGAGGTGGCCAAAAAAAAGGCTGTTTCTTTTCCCTGGTCAAAGCCAAGCACAGGTCTTCTTGTGCACTGCCCAGAGCAATGTTTAGAGCAGCTGCTTCTGGTTTTCACTTTGGTGACATCCCTGAAAGTATTCAAGGCCAAGCTGGATGGGGCTCTGAGCAGCCTGGTCTAGAGGTGTCCCTGCCCTTGGCAGGTGACTTGGAACTACATCATCTTTGAGGACCCTTCCAACCCCAAACCATTCTATAGTCTTACAGTGGGCTGGTGAATGCATGGTGATGATGCTCCTTTCCTCTGCTGATATATAAATTTTGACTTTTTATTTTGACTCATGCCACCCTTCAACCAGTTTAGAGAGGCTATTCAATCTAACACTCAAAAATTAACTTCAAGGGCAGCAGTGAAGTGGTTAACAAGAAGGGCAGGGGAGCACATTGATGGAGATAAAAGGGAGATGAGACAGGATTATCCAGGACAAGTTTGTGTTTGCTGCAGGGGGATGAGTCAGTGGTGACGGTGGCTAATGTAGATTTCAAGATGTGAGGGATTTTTTTCTAAGTGAGATTTGCAATGAAAAATATGGTTTAGATGTGGACTAATATGAAATGATACAACAGGGACAGTAAAGTGCATATGTTAACCTGGGCGGCTCTGCAGTGGCCACCCGGCAAAAGGATTGATGGGTTATTTATTGCAGATTATATGGCAGGGAAAGAAATCTGGCTCCTCAGAGGTCAGGGAAATTAAATGTTGTCCTCTTGTCATGGTAGGTGCTGAAATCGATCTGTTACCTCCTCTTACATCTTTTGATGAGCATGCAGAACAGCCTGTTGCTCAGTGGATGAGGTCAGGTTTTAGAGTTGTAGCTGACTAATTTCTAGGCCAGCAATAACACTTCTCATTATGAATCTACCATAAAATCATGGAGTGATTTGGGTTGGAAGGGACCTTAAAGATCATCTTGTTCCACCCCCCTGCCCTGGGCAGGGACACCTTCCATTAGATGACATTTCTGAGAGCCCTATCCAACCTGGCCCTTGAACACTTCAGGGCATGGGGCATCCACAACTCAATTGCAGAACATAAAATGCTTTCTTCATAGATAAAGAAAAACAGCTTACCAGATAGAATATTGATTACCCATTATGGAATAGTTTTTCCATAAAGAGGGCTTGTTAGTACTATCAAATAATGGTGCTACTAGAAGCATGATCATGAAGCAGATCTGCCTTTATTTTTTCCTGTTTTGTGTAAAATTTTGACTTTGTAGGTCTCAGGAGAGGTCACCCAGTTTACAGCCCAGTGGGGCTTGACCCTGTTTACATGTCACTTAATTCTGTACCAGTAAGTGAATACTGTGTCTCTACTTCCCTGTGAACCTCTGACAGCACTTATTAAAGTCCAACAACTTGTGCTGGGAGTGTGTTAGCCCGGGCAGGTTAAGTCCTGTGTTTAACATCCAGTCAGCAATACTGCTCACCAAACCCTTCCTAGATCTTTAATGATGGAACTGTTCAAGCCCAGGCTGAAGGGGAGTGGACCACCTTGGTCTACTGGAAGGTGTCCCTGCCTGTGGCAGGGGAGCTGGAACAAGATGATCTTTAAGGCCTCTTCCAACCCAAATCATTCTGTGAATCTATGATTCTGTGATAAAAGTTCACACACGGTCAGTGCCGTTGGTAACTGATTTAGTTGGCCCAAGTTTTCTAAAAGCAGGAAAATATATTTCCTGCTCTTAAAACAGTAGTCATTTCTTTTCTCATCTGCCAGCATCTGTCAGTGTGTGCCAGTCACACTTTATGTGTTTTAATCCAAAGTA
This sequence comes from Erpornis zantholeuca, assembly GCA_013400515.1. Lineage (NCBI taxonomy): Eukaryota > Metazoa > Chordata > Aves > Passeriformes > Timaliidae > Erpornis > Erpornis zantholeuca. The sequence goes on from VZTN01000010.1 coordinate 12,242, forward strand.
TGGCACACTCTAGCACCCACCAAGCCCCAGGCCCAAAGGGCCTTGGCTTATGCCTGTGACTTTTGGAGACTATTGCTAAACAAATGACTAAAGTGACAGCATGTATGCCGTGGCCCTCCGTGGCTGTTAATGACAATATTTGGCAGATTTAGGCAAGACTGCTGAGCATTGAGGGTGTTGTCTTATGGCCACCCTTGATGTGATAAATGACGTGATAGCACAGATACTGCTAGCAAGTACCTAAGCAGGTAGAGCTGGAGAGAGGTGACTACTGCTTTTCCTGTGTAGAGGCAGAGTAGAAATCCAAATCTAACTTATGGTAACATACAGCTAAGTTTTTGGAGGACTTTATGTGCAAACAGATTGCTTTTCACTGGAGAGACATTTCTTCTGTTATAAAGAACCTGGTGGCTGGTACCTGACAACAGGGTTCATTGCATTGGGCTTAGAAAAATATTTCTTGTATATCAGCAAAGATTAAGGGCCTGAATCTGTTCCCACCGAGACAGCTGTGAGGTTACCAAGCAAAGAGCACTCAGCATTACAAAATGATTCGGTAAATCTGAGTGTGATCAGCAGTCGCTGAGAGCTGCCTAAAGAACCCCACAGATGAGGAAAGCTGAGTGCAAGCTGGATAGATGCTGTTGCTTTGTGTGAGAGACAGTCACCTGGAGTCAGGACATGGGCAAAAAGCAAGGCTTAACAGCTTAGTAGACAATTAGGCTGTGGATGAACAGAAGGAAATGCTTGTGTGATTTAAATGCCAGCAGAATCATCAGATTGAGGTTCTGCTCCAGACTCTGCCCCAGGCTCTCAGACTCCTTCATTCACTATCAGTACTACATCCTGCATGGCCTTGTTCCTGCTTCAGAGCTGCTGAGGTACAGGGGTAGCTGTATGGGCAGCAAAATGTTTTATTGGAGACTTTGAGCCCATTGCAAAACCAGTCATGCTTTTGTTGAGAGAGGGATGCTGGTGAAAAGGCTGGTTCCTACAGTCTCTCTAGCTATTTATGCATATATATGTATATATATGTATTTATATAGCTGTATGTGTATGTATGTATGTGTAGCTGTAAGGTTGTCATCTTTGTCTCTGCTTAACACAGACTTGGAAGTGCTTTTTAGAGGTGGTAGAGGAGGCAGGAATGAGAGTGTGGCTATAGCCTCATCTTCTTTACCCTGATCTCCCCTGATGTCTTTGGCTGGCCGTAGAGAGGACATGGGGGTAGCTGCGCCAGGGTCTCCATCAGGCTAAATCAAAAGCCGAGACTGCCTGCTTCTTAAAAGAAAACTGTTGTAAACAAGGAGTTGGTGATCTTTTGGGTAGAGGAATCAGCCCACTGTGGTCATCTAGCAGAATGGTGGTCCTTTTGAAATCCCCTGGAATGTGACACACTCCTATCAGGAAAATACTACTCAAAAGGCAGTATTTACCTCAAGGTTTTATGACAAAGTGTCTTAGTCAGTGTTCTGCTGTGGGGAGATTCAGGGTTTCCTGATGCGAGTCCAGTGGCCAGTAAAGCTCAGGGGAACAGGGGCTAGCACTGGTCTTTGGAAGTGACCAGTCTTCCTGCAGCACCTTGGAGGGGCTGAAACCTTTTGGACAATGACCTCAGGAAGCTCAAAGTCACTTGTGCTTGTCTTGTGCACATGGAAAGCTCTCTAGGAGCACTCAGCTTGCTGTGAAAAGGGGAAGGGAAAGGGAGACACAGATGGGAAAGAAAGAGGCAGGAGGGTGAAAATGGATAGGGCAAATGCAGGCCAGACTTGGAATCAGTGGTGGCCAAACCTGCTAGCCGAAACATGCCAGGAGGAAGCAGAGATCATGATCAGCCATCAAAACATCCTTGGTATCCCTTGCCAGACATTTCTCCGTGGAAAGAAATAAAACAGGAAGCTGACTGATTTAATGTCATCCCAGGAGTCTTCATCACAGCCTCATCAGCGCGGCATGACATAGGCCGACCTTCCCTACCCTGAGTCAGACTTTGTCCTCACTTGGTTTGGAGCCCCTCTCTGAGATGGGCCAGAGAAAATCAGACTGCCAGGAGCCAGAGAGTGAAGGGCTCGACAAGCTGTGACGGCCGTGTCCTGCACGGCCAGGAGCACCAAGGAATGTGACACGGCCCTCCAGCTGAAACACAAGAAAATGCAAGAGTGCTGTCTGTAATTTGTCAGTCAGGAAGAGCTCTGATGACATGAGGAATGGGAGGTGACACCCTGTGGCACAGCCTCTGTCAGGGGCTCAGCCCTGATCTGCATCAGTGGATGGTTATTTCCTGTTAGTCCCCTTGGACACAGATGTACCTGAAAAGATCTGCTAAATATGCTGAATTATCTGCTTGCCTATAACAGCCAGTGAAATAGTAATTTTGGCAAAAAACAGGTTTTTAGGAAATCAATTACCTAAAATTGAACCTCCAGCTGGGTAAAGTCCTGCAGATTCCAGTATAGTGTTTATGGTGCCTAATGTATTTCTTGTGTTGGGGATTGCTCTATCCTCATTATAATTATGACCACTTTCGACAAATGTGGCAAGGAACAGTCAGTTCCTTTAAAACCCAGACAGTCAGCTCTTCCCCATGCACCTTTCAAATATGGGCAATGAGGCTACTCATCTCCACCCTGTTACATCCAGAGATCATAAAATGAGACTTGTGCTTAAAGTGGATTATGTAGTTTTGCTCAGTGGCTTCATGTGGAGAGCAGGGACGGTGAGCCAGGATTTCTGGTTCCCTGCACTGCCTGTTGGCAATGGCTTGGCTCTTCCACAGTGTGTGACATGGCCACCTGTTTCATTATTTGGTAGGAAACTGGAGCTTCCTTTCATTGCACCTTCCTAGGGACTGTCCTGGATCCCTCCCACAGAGCTGGATTGTTTCCTGTTTATTAGTTTCCTGCTTTCATGATATGCTCCAGTCTTTAACTCTGCAGAATGCAACTAGAAAGATAATACATAGATGAACTTAGAGGTTCCAGCTTGTGTGTGAATCCCCCTGGACTTTTGGCATGACCTCCACCTATGCTGTAGGTGCTGGGAAAGGAGTAGATGGCTTCAGACCAGGACATAAAATGTGCAGCACTCCCTGCAGGCACAAGCAGAGTAGGGAGAAGAAACCACTAGTACAGGCACTGGGAAGAAAAAAGGATGAGACTGAAGGTGTTGCACCCTATTAAGAAAGGCAGCTCCTCATATCTCTAGTAAGGGCAGGTATTTGGACCTTCTTTTGTCATTACCATAAAAAAACCCCTGTATTACCAGGAAATGCACAAATAAAAAACACTGGGAAGGCACTGTAAAATACTAGTGAAGGGTTAAATCTGGAGAGTTTGTCTGAGGGATGAGTAAAAGGGCTTGTGCTATCTAGATACAGAAAGTTAATGGGTGTAAAAACCAAAGAAAGCGGGGAGTGATTTGGCTTAGCAGTAAGGGGTGGGAGGGGGGGGGGATTGAATTATGGAAGGTTTGAAACCAAACCAGGCTGAGTATAGGACAAATTCACAGTCAGATATGTTACTTTGGAGAATAAGCTTCAGTGGAGATGTGTGGCACTTGGTTGGCAGTTTGTGACTAGGTAAGTGCACAGAAGGGATAAGGGCAAATGGACATCTGGAGAAAGAAATCTGTGTGAGCAAGTTTGGTGGGATGTGAATGAATGTGAAGCTCTGTTGTGAGGACCCCTGGGTACTTTGTTCATAAATAGTATGGACAGAAGAGCTGGGAGAATCCAGTGGGATGGCTTTCCAAGCAGCTTTTGCAAGGAAGACTCTTATGAGAAAAATCACAAATCAGCAGGGTTCATCTGAACATTTGCACGTCCAAAGCTTGTTGTTCAGAAATCCCACAGGTATTTTCACTTACTGATAGACAGACACCACTCAATTTATGGAGACAATAAAGAGAAGACAATAAAGGCAAGACTCTCTGTAGTCACTTAGTTGGTTAGTGACTGACCTGAAATAAATTATTTTCATCATTTAGACATTTCTCTGAAGTGTACCATCTCTGAAGCTCATATATACATATATAATTTTTATCTGTTTCCTTTTTATCCTTTTCCAATCAGTACTGGAACCTGCTGAGCCCAAAGTGATGCTGGGAAGCTGTCTTATGGTTGGAGATCTCCATCTCCCTCTGAATCACAACAGAGATTGTATCTGTCAAATTTACTTCACAACTTTAAAGATTCTTTTAAACACTTTTTCAAAAATACTTTATGTTGTAATATTTCTTCAGACCCAAATGGAGAAATGTCTGAGGTCTCTTCAGCAATCACTTTGGCAACTTCAACCAAACAGCAGCTTTCTTGGCCTCTTTTAGTGCCTGTTGTACTCTGTATGAAGGAGCTGCTGTATTCTAAATTTACAAGAAGCCACAAGCTCATGTGTTCATTCATTTATTTTTCATTCATACACTGAGCAGGAGTCAGCCAACAGCTGTCGCACCAGAATTCAGGGAGCAAAAGAATGGCAGCAAAGCAGGGATTACAAATAAGTCCCTTGTGAACAAGAAGCAAAATTTCCAGGTGAAAAAGTCAGAGACAGAAATATCAGTAATTGTTAAAAAAATGTAGTCCCTATCTAAGCAGTTGGTTTCATGAAGAGTCAGCCTGGAGCTCCAGAGAAATTTCCTGAGAAACAAAACCATTTTAAATCTACAAATCTGGGAATAGCTGTGGATTTGTCCTGAGATGGATAGGTCCAGTGGTGACAAGAGACATTACATTTTCTTTTCTTTCCTTGCTCATTTGATGTGCCTGTTTATTCTTAGCCGCAGTCATTTTCCCAATCTCTTTAACGCCCCAGGATCCATTTCTGCTCATTCTTCATTCTGTATTTATTTAATATGTGCAAGAAGAAGTTGGTTGATGAAAGATACTACTGAACTGAATGAGGCCATCAGAGGAGAAAATGGGTTTATTTTTCTCCTTAATGACAATTCAGATAAGTAGGCAATGACTCTTGGAGAATTTTGCATTGAGATCATGGAGTTAGAGGCAGTTTTCCTTCTACAGTTGCACTCAAAGCCTCATCCTTGGTCTTAAACATGGAATTGCAGAGTGATTGAGGTTGAAAGGAACCACCAGTGGTGTTATCTGGCCCAACCTCCCTGCTCCAGTGGGGTTTTTTGGGAGCACTTTGCACAACGAGGGACACTTTTGTGTGATGTTCATGTGCTTTATCCTCTTGGTACTCATAGTGTTGTTCAGTGAGATGCACTGGACTTGGAACAAAGCATGGACTTGATGTTCAAAGATCTCATGTTGATTCCCAGACCCATGAATATCAGCAGGAAAGTACCTCCCAAGCACCATAAAATAAACCTGAAGTAAATCACAGAGCCAAGCCTTTCCTTTCCATCTGGGTGGAGCTGGTTGATGACAGCAAAGGAGGCCTCATCTCTCTTCCCTAAGGGCCATGTTTGAGCACAATGATCTTCAAATTAGTATCTGGAGACACAGGGCCCCAAGTCCATGAGGATACCGAGGTGCTAGTGTGATGCTGGTGTGAAGACAGGCTTTGGCAGACATTCAGTTGCAGTCTCCATGAGCCACCTGCTGCAGAGGGGAGGGTTGGTGGTTGGTGTGACCACCAGAGCAGGGCTTAACCATCTACACAAGGTAAAGCTAAAGAAAAGCTGTGTAGTGTTAAGACTCTCACACCTGGCTATTAAAGGGGATATGTAACACGCATCTGTATGCCCCTAGATCTGTATCTGACATCCTTTACTGCTCAGCTTAAACTACAGACTTTGCAGGAGCAAATATCTTAGGCATGCAAGGAGCAAGATCTCCTTCCTGTCTGAGATGGGATTTTTTCCCTAATTTGGTTAATGCCAATTGCCTGTGCTTCCTGATAAGCTGAATAACTGCGGCTGGGAAAATCTTCATGGAAATTTCCACATGCCCCTTGCAGAGAAGCCAATAACCAGCTGTCAGGCAATGAACCCCAGCCCAAACATCCGACCAGGATGGCTGCTCAATGGGTGTGGAGGGAATGATGACTCCACATCCACATCCGACTCCTGCCTCTGTGTGGCTGGGGGTGCTGTGGCCTGCAGGGGTGCTGCTGGGGCTGCTTTTTAGTGGCTGCCCCACTTATGCAAGAAGCTTCCAGGAGGAGAAGTGGAGAAATGGGAACTTCTGCTGTCAGATTGCCCATAAATTCAGTCCAATTAGGGATAGATGGGATGTCTGCTTCCCTTGGTCCTCATCCCTTTCAGTGCAGAGGTGGAATGAAATGCTGTGATCAGTTCTGAGATATCGTAGCGCTTTTTTTTTTTTTTTTTTTTTTTTTTTTGTGGCCAGCAGTCTTTAAATGTGGTCTTTACTCCTTCGGCCCCTGCAGAGTCCCCAGGCATGACAGCAGGGTGAGCTTTGCTTTCGTTATCAGCTTCTCAGCAATACAGTGTGTTTTAGAGCTTTGTTCTTTCATTCCTTGAAACACAGGCTGGTGTCTCCTCTTTCCTTTCTTCTGCTCAAGGAATAGGAGAGGTGGTGGACTTGGAGTATTTAGAGCAGAAGTTTACAGTTGTTTAATCTGTAGCTTGAGAGAAGTAATATATGTTATTCAGGAGTGTAGAGAGTTGTTTTGTTATTATTTTATTAAAAGTGCATTTTTTGGTAAAGGGGATCCTTAGCCAATAATCAAGTTAGAAGAAGCACATCATTAGAAAAACAATAAAGGATCAGACTAATGACTCTTAGGGCCTCATTTGCTCTCCAGTTAATTAAACAGACAACACAGATGCTACTGCTGTTAATAATATCATTCAATTACTGTGCTGCTAAGTATTATGGTCCCTAGGAAACCATTACCCAGTGCTGATTGAGAAGAGGAACTGTGAAGGGCTACTTAGGGGACAATAAACCATGTCTCTGTTGAAAAGGGGGCTGGAAGCAGAGTTTTCTGGAGACACGAGGTGCTCGAGTACAAGTAGGTGCAAGGTTGTTTGAGGTGATGGGCGAGAGGAAGAGGAATCTGAAAAGTTACTTTCCTACCCCAGGTGTGCTGATGAAACTTGGAGCAGCCAGCTGGGGGTCACTGGAAGGCATTTTGTGGAGAAATTGCTGGGGAGGAAGGCTTTTTGTTTGCAGAAAGAAGAGAGTGTGTGCTTATAGCAGCCAGGAGATGGATGGGAAATAAAAGGGAATTGGAAATGGAAATGAATGTATCTCAACACCCCAGAGTGTACTAAGCATCTCTCCAAGGGGAACAGGGAATATCATAAAAGCCTCATTGAGCAGTGCAGGTAATAGATTCACTTCTCTGATATTTCCACTCTCCTACTTTGTGGGTGAGTGAAAAATCCAAGGCTGGCAGGAGAAGACCTCATCTCAGCTGCTGGGAATTTATCAAACTCAGCTTTCCCATCCAGGCACTGCAGTGACAGGGACTATTAAGCAGAAGGAGCACAGCCCAGCGTGGTCCCAGGTGGCCCCTGTTCATGACACACACCTCCTTCCCCCAGCGTCCCGGGAAGGTGATGCACAAAGCTGGGAGAGGGCAGAGCATGGGTGTTGAATAAACCCTGGGCCTTCCTCAGAGTCCTGATGTCTCTTTGCACCATTCCCCCTATGCCAATAAATTGTGTATCCCTCATTTTCCCCACAAGGGCTAGAGGGTGCTCATTTGTTTTCTTTTTTCTTCTTTCTTCTTTTTTTTTTTTTCCCTATTTCTTTTTCTTCTGTGTTTGCTCATGCAAAAGGAGCTTTTGTAGTATTCATATATACTGGGGTAGCAGCTGGAGACCCTGACCAAGGATGTAGGGAATTTTGTATGCTGTGATGCTCAAACTGACCATGATCAGTCTGAGATTAATGGTCTGTGCGCTCAGTACATTCAGCTGTTCTCTGATCCCCAGGAAGTGCCGTGGGTCATGGCCGTAACTGTTTAAGTAATATGAAGATATGTGTTGGAAAATGCTTGGCAGTAGCTCTGTGTAAGGAAACCTCTCCTGCATGTCTGCACTGATATTTCGAGCACAAGGAGGAGTTTAGGTCTGTGTCAAGCCTCTTTGTGTGCTCTCAGGGTAAGAGGGTGGCTATGGATGTTTGGGGTGCTCCATCTGTAAGGAGGCGTGGCGGTGGTGGGGCTGCACTGCCCCGTGGTGACACCCAGCTGCATTCATTATACCTGGGTTTGCAGAGGGATCCTTTAGTGAACTCTGTTGGAGCGCTGTGGCAAGATTAGAGTGTCAGTTTGCAAATTAAATGCTAAAAAAAATAATAATATTTGTGTGTGGATTCCTCCATGATACAAAATGATTCAAACCCAAAGCAGTAAGAAAGGAGTCATACTCGTTTCTGAAAGATACTCTGGGGAAGGTGGTTTGTTTTCTTTAAAGCTCAATTACAAAAAAACCCACCACCTTATATAATTTTTAATGAAATGTGCATTTATTCATTCAGGTTCTTTTTTATCACTAGATTAATAGAATCATAGGGTCTTTAAGTTGGAAAAGATCTCTATGACCATTGAGTCCAACCATTATCCCCACACTGCCAAGTGCCAAGGCTAAACCATGTCCCCAAGTGCCACATCTGCACGTCTTTTAAATACCTTCAGGGATGGTGACTCAGTCACTGCCCTGGACAGTCTCTTCCAATGCCTGACCACCCTTTCAGTGAAGAAATGTTTCCTAATACCCAACCTAAACCTTCTCTGGCACAGCTTGAGGCCACTTCCTCTCATCCTGTCCGTTGTTACTGGGAAGAAGAGACTGACCCCCGCCTGGCTACAACCTCCTGTCAGGCAGTTGTAGAGTGAGAATGTCCTTCCTTGAAACGAGCAGGACTAAAGCCTTCATTAATATTCAGCTCCTTATTAAATAAATCAGCTGGGCAGGGGGGCAGCAGCTCGCAGGTCTGCTGCCAGAGGAGGAGGTGGCGTGCAGGTCTGTTGCCAGGGTGCAGTGCAGCAGATGCCAGCATCCTGTCCTCATGGACGCCCAGGAAGGCTTGCTTTCTCTGCTTGGAGTCCAGGGTACTCACACTAATCTGGTTCCTTGAGGTTACTGTGACAGCCCAAATCAGGATTAGGAGATGCATCTATCTTTTCTTCGACTTGGGGTGTCTTTTAGATCTTCTGATTGTGTATTGGCTCGTTGTCTAAGCGGCTCTTATTCTATAAAAATTATCCCATGGTGCTAGGGGTCTCTTCTATTTGCATACGCCAGCCTCCTCTGGACTTGGGCTCTGCCGGAGAGAGAAAAAGGGGTTTTGATTAGCAAAGGTTAGGCAGATAAGGTCAGACAATTGGGATAATCAGTCTGGGGTTGACTCTTTTAACATTGGAATTGAGCAATGTAGGGGCTAGTTTCTTACACTAGGGACTGACAAAACGAACATTGAGCTCTAGGAATTTCTCCTGCAGTGAAAAGGCAACGCCCAGGGTTACCTACTTGTTCTAATGGCCAGTGTGGCCACAGAACTTGACCATGCTCCCTTCTGGTCATCTCTCTGTCCACTCCAGACCCCTACACGGCTTTGTCCCTGTGTGTACAAACCCCTCTGCTCTCAGNCTCTGTTCTCTTCTCTGGACATGCTTCAGCGCCTCAATGTCTGTCTTGTTGTAAGGTGCCCAAAACTGAACCAAGAATTTGGGGTATGGCCTCCCCAGTGCCCAGCACAGAGAGACAATCACTGCCCTGGTCCTGCTGGCCACACTGTTGCTGACACACAAGGCCACCGGCCTCCTTGCCCAGCTGGGCACACCCTGGCTAGTGTTTGGCCACTGTTGGCCAGCACGCCCAGGGCCTTTCTGCCCCCAGCCTGGAGCAGTGCAGGGCCTTCTTGTAACTGAAGTGAAGGACCTGGCACTTGGCCCTGTTGACCCTTGTCATGGTCCCACACCATTTGGCAACCAAGTACCACACAGCTGCTCATTACCCCCTGCTCCTGCCACCCCAGTGGGGAGGAGAGTTGAGGAACAAAGGTAAACCTCATGGGTTGAGATAAGAACACTTTAGTAATTGAAACAAAATAAAACAATAAAAGCACTAATTGTAAGAACAACTACAATAATAATAAAAATTGTAATGAAGTTGCAATTACTACAATTGTAATTGTAATGAAATGGAGAGGAAGAGAGAAATAGCACTCAATATAAATAAGTGATGCATAACAACAGTGCTCACCACCCACTGACTGATGCCCAGCCAATGCCTGAGCAGTAACCAGTGCATCACAGCCAATCTCCCCTAGTTAGTAAATTGGGCATGATGTTCTGTGGTGTGGAATACCCCTTTGGCCAATTCAGGCCATGTGTCCTGGTCTTGCTCCCTCCCAGCTTCTTGTGCACCTGCTCCCTGGCAGAGCATGACGCTCTGAAAAGTCCTTGACTTCGGACAAACGCTGTTGAGCAACAACTGAAACATCAGCATCTTATCAACATTATTCTCATACTAAATCCAAAACACAGCACTGTCCCAGCAATGAGAAAGAAAATTGACTCTATCCCAGCTGAAACAAGGACAGAACCTCATTCTGTGGGCCTCAACCCATCTATCCAGTTCGTTCAGATCCCTCTGCAGATCCTTTCTATCCTCCAGCACAAAACACTCCACCCCAATGGGGTTTCATCTGCAGACTTACTGAGGGTACACTCGATCTCCTCGTCCAGATCATTGATATAGATACTAAACTGGACTGGGCCCAGTTCTGAGCCTCAAGGAACCCCACTAGTGACCAGATGCCAACTGGATATGATTCCATTCACCACCACTCTCTGGGCCTGGCCATCTGGTCAATTTTTTACCCAGAAAAGAGCACACCTGTCCAAGCTGTGATATACTATGCCCAAATATATATAATATATTATCTATATATATAAGTTGATGTGATATGCTATGTATTAAATGTATATTATATATCTGATATACTATAATATCATATTCCCTAAAAATTTCAAATGGCTTTAGTCCAACAGATACCTGCACTCCCCCCTTAAATTCAGAATGCAGAGACTGTTCTGCTTCCAGGGGCTTTCAGCATGACAAGTTAATTAGCATTTCTGCACTTCTGCCACAAGGAAGTTAATGAACTGGGAACACACCAGGATCTGAGACCTGGACATGCACCAGCTGTTGGGGTGTAACGGGGCCACAAAGACTGAGACTAACCCAAGTCTGGTGGTGTTGCCAGGGGGTGGACCTGTTAGTTTGTCCTCAGAACGTCCTCAGAACGGCACCATCCAGAGGTTTGCAGCAGCTTCACCTCACTGGCACTGTGTAGCATCTCTTTTTGGAGAGTAGGAAAGTGTCTTGGTGGCCAAGACTCTGCATGTTCCTTGGCCTAAAGCAGTGGCCAAGGTCAGTGCAGTGTAAGACTGAGTCTCTCAGGATGTGTCCTAGCACTGGTCAAACTCCGGCAGAGACAAGTTTAAACAGAAGGAGACAGTGCAGTAGTTTCAAAGGAAATTTGAACTAAGCTCTGTGCTTAAAGCATGGTAAAAAGGGACTAATGGCAATCAGGGAAATTAAATGCAAGAACAGCCCAGGCCCTTGCAATTGCCACTGCTGAGAAAGGTGATTTACTGCAAATGAAATACTTCTCTGGGATGCTTTGATGTAAGCAAAGCATCTCCTCGTTTCCACACAATTTATCTCTTCATGTCAGCGGGACAGGAACCCCTTGGAAAGGGGCAGGGTCCCCCATAGACACCTTTTGCATGGTCAGGCATGCTTGGTGACCAGGTAAGCTTTCCTAGTTCTCCAGCTTCACCTTTTGGTGATATCAGCCACAGACGCCTCCTTTAGTGCACATGTATTCATGGCTTGCTATCTGGCTCATCTCATCCCTGGCATCCTGCTTCTGTCCCAGTAATGGAAATATTAATTAAAATCAGCCCCATTGTGAGTAACTCCACATGTTCTTGCAAGGATGGGACCTCTTTCCTGCAAGGCTTTGGCAATTATGCCAGTTGCCCAACCACTGTCCCTTGTCTGCAGCCTGCTGAGATCTGAGATTCCTCATTTTTATGAGGGATTCCCTGTGGAGCATATTAATTAATCTCACTGAAGTACCATAAGAAACACACCTGCGAATCAATCTTTCTTTTTCTTTCTTTCTTTTTTTCTTTTTTTTTTCTTTTTTCTTTTTTCTTTTTTCTTTTTTCTTTTTTCTTTTTTCTTTTTTCTTTTTTCTTTTTTCTCTCTCTTTCTTTCTTTCTTTCTTTCTTTCTTTCTTTCTTTCTTTCTTTCTTTCTTTCTTTCTTTCTTTCTTTCTTTCTTTCTTTCTTTCTTTCTTTCTTTCTCTTTCTTCCTTATATTTAGCTTATACATTTGAGGACATGGGGAGTTTTTCAGGACTTGTTACCAGTTACCAGCATTAATTAAATTTCTTTCTGCTGGAAACAAAAACAACATATTTCTCTAATATATAGCTGATACTCATCCTACCCTTGTTATCCAGCTCCTTTCTTTCCTTACACAGCTAAAGAGCCCTCTTCTGTTGTTTTAGTGTTTCTTGCACCATTCTCATTCCTATGTATAAAAACTTGGACATGGATTTGTTGATTTATCTTTTTCCCACTCCTTGTAAATGTCCCTGACAATTCTTCCCTTGCAATAAGTATTACTGTAATCTTGCAATAAATTGCAAGATGTATTGCAATAAGTACTATTGTATTCTACTCTTGGTATTTTTTGTGCATTTGTCATGGAGAAATCTCAAGATCCTTTTTTACCATCTCTGCATTCTTAATACCAAGTGACTCAGTTACTAAACCCTTTAATTCTTCATCCTTGTGCTTCAGAAATTAAGGACTTTGATATCTGTTTTTGCTTATCCTTCTTTTAGTTTCAACAATAGTAGCCAACATCTGATCAAACATTTTTCCATAGCGTCCTCACTGCTGATCTAAACCAAGTCTAAAATAAAATTGCTTTTTGCTGGTTCTGATACTATTTCAGGGTGAAAAAAAATCTATTGCCTATTACATCCAGGAAGGGCTGAGCGAAAGTATCACTCATAACAGTGATTCTCCACTTGCCATCTACAAAAACACAAAATTACACATTTCCCAGAATTTATCTTTCTAATGGATAAGACATCTCATGTCGTGTCTGGATCCAGTGGCAGAGATCTGCAATGACTTCCTAGAAAATTAATTATATTCAGATGTATCCTGTTATGTGCATGGCCTCATCCTACCATATGAGGTACCATGCTATTCACCTGCTCTGGAGCTTTGTGGTTACTGCCTTTATTTCCCTCTCATGTCACATCCCTCAGCCCTGCATACTGACCATATCATGTTCCTATTGTCACAAAAATGCTCTGTTCCACATCTGATACCCAGAACTCTTGTTCTTCCAAGCATCCACATTGCATATCTGCCATTTTTGGTGGGCAAGGTTCCATCTTTTTTTTATTTCCTTTTTAGTTTCCCTTTTCTCTTTTTCTTCATGCCCTCTTTTCCGTTTTTCACTTCTTTGCTCTGCCCATTTAATTTCTTTTTTTACCCTTTCCCATCTCATCTTATTTTGCTCTTTCCCCACCATGCTTTCCCGTTTTCTTCTCTCACTATGAAACAACTTTCATGTTTTTATTACTCCATTTGTGCTTCTCTCACTACTTTATGTTAGCCTGCAAAAGAGTAGCAGGGAATCATGTTTTAAAGGCTTTTAAGACATGTCTAGTCTATAAAATATGGAGTACTCTTGAACATAGTGATTCTGTCTCTGCTCATGTCCTGGTGCCTCAGCAAGAGATGATGTGCACAGCCTTGGAAACGGAGAATGGTGTCTAAGAGCTGAGAAATTATGAGGAATGAGGCACAAAAAGGGAAGGTATTGAGAGGGGAAAGGGGCAATGAGCAAAGAAAGTTAAGAAAGTTTGAGGGGAACCATGATGGCCAGGATGGGGTAAGAAGAGCTATTTGGGCACCCAAATGGTGCTGGAGATAGTGCCATGGCCAAGACAGTCCTGTACTGCATTCCATGTGGGAATCTGCCTCTTCTCCCAGACAACCAGCAATAGGACAAGGGGAAACAGCCTCAAATTGCACTGGGAGAGATTGAAGTTGGATATTCAGAAAAATTTCTTCACTGAAAGAGTGGTTAAGCACTGGAACAGGGAAGTGGTGGAGCCACCATTCCTGGAAGTGATCAAAAAATGAGCAGATGTGTCACTTTGGGATGTGGTTTTCTGAGCATGGTGGTATTTAGTTGAAGGTTGGACATGATCTTTTCCAAGATCAGTAGTTCTATGATTCTGCATGCATGGCAAGGGAAGGAAAGTGGGCAGAAAGCAAGAGGAGCCAGTGCATGAAGATAAAGGAATGGGAAAGGACCAAGAGTTATAAAATGCACAGAATGGGCATGAGGTGAAGGAGGAGCCTCCCTGATTCCCCTGCAATTCTCCGTCATCGTGGGAAGCCCCTGTTCTCCCCCCAGGTTCCACTTGATCTCTGGGGATGCCGGCACCATTCCCTGCCTGCTGCAGCCTCCGCGCGCTGCCCGGCCAAGGCATCAGCACTCGCTCCCTCCAACAGCAGCAAAGTGCCAGAGTCAGCTGCTGGCAAACTGCTTTGGTTAAATAACAACAACAACAAAAATTTTATATACATAAGGAAAGGAAAATGAAGCAATGATGGGTTCAGCAATTAAACTAAAAGCATTTTAGAGAGTAATCCAGCTCTCTCTATCAATAACTCAGGAGGCCAAGATCAGTCTAATTGATTGAACACCTTCCATGGTAGTCAGCCACTAATAAGACAAATGAAATGTCTTTTTTATTGTCAAATCTCCATCTCACATTTGCTCAGGCAAGATCCTGCAGGGCTTTTCATTTGAGGAGCTCGGGTATTTTTTTTCTCTTGATGGAGATAAATTGAAGGCCAGCGTCTGTTTTTAAAGAGCAGTAAATTAAGCCTGTCTGCTCCTTTGGCGGTGGGTGGGTGGAGAAACAGAGCTGTGCTGAGCAGGATTCACACGTAAACCTTGTGTGGGTTGTCAGAAGTTGAACCTGGTTCCCACAGGATGTGTTTTCACTGTATAATGATTTGAGTGCCTGGGACACTTGGCCTTGACAGACTCTAAAGGACTGCAGATCCTACCCTAAAGCTGGTGTCTCTCACCTCCTTTTCTCTAAAGAGGGACCTCATTAGGATCCTTAGTTTCCTGATGGTGATATTAATGCTTACCTTTTGACAAGACACAGGTGTTTAGAATGGGCTGAGCAATTGTTTAACTTTTCTAATTTACGTGAGCAAATGTCACGCAGCTTCTGGGGGAAAGAAAATATGTGAGTAGAAACTGGTTTTTTTTTTTATGGCTGTCCTCCAAAATCATGCCAAATGCAATGATTTGGGGGACATTTGTGAAGACAAAGTAGGGCATGCCCATCAAATTTGCTTGACATTGTTTGCTTTGGACTGTATCATTGAATGAGGGTGATTGCCCCTGCAGCATGAAGCTTGTGGACATCAGCTTCAGAGCACTGCCCATCTCTAATCAAAAGCTGATGTGAAGAAGAGGTAAAACTTAAGCTACCACTGATGCACATACAAATGCCTATCTGCAGGGTGTAAATCTGTGTGTGAGAAGACTTCTTTAAGCTCAGATACTCACCAGTTATTCTAAAACCTCCTCTTGTATGCACAGAGGCTCTGGGACTGGATTTTTAGCCAATATAAATCAAAGTAGCTCCTCAGGGCATTCTGCTGACTTATACGAGCCAAAGATCCTGCCCTGGGGTGAGGAGGGAACTCTGATTACAGTGTGTATGTGTCCGTATTTAATTAGGAAGGACTTCAAGCTGTGTCTGTGCTCTGGGGTCCCCACTGAGTTAACCTGGTGTGGCACAAGTAACCTTGTGAGCAAACCCGGAATTTGGAGATCTGGTAATGACTTCCCTCATTTGCTATTATGATATGTGTTTCCCCACAGCCTAGATAAGGAGGGAGGGAAGGAGGCAAAGTGCCTGAGAGGTGTTGTTTTGCCTGTATTGCCTTTGAAATATTATATAACATGTTTGAATTCTTGATCTAACCAAGGAGTAGTTGTTTTACTTCCTAATCTAATAACTTCCTGATGTCTGTCTCCTCTTAGCTTTGCTCTAGCTTGACTGCACAAATACCATTTAATTGTGTTCTTGTGGAAACTAAAGGCCAGCAGCTTTGCCAAGAAGGGCTAATTTTATAATGCCCCATGCCAGAATTAATCTTGATGGCAGATATAAGGCTGATAGTTTATAGCTGGCAATTATCATCACAGGAGATCTGTTGCACACAGTGGTTACAGGTTATGGAGTTCTCTTAAATATGGGGCACTGCCTTTGGAGGCAGGTGTTTGCTGTGGTTAGACAGAGGAGAATGAAAAATAGGCAGATGGGAATGAAAGAGAGTGGGCAGCAGAGAGAAGGAGAATAGAACCAAAAAAAAAGGTGATAACAGCAAATGAAAACAAGTAGGGTGAAGGCACGAGTACAGCAAGGGAGTGATCTACTGGAGGAGCAGGCAAGGAAGAGGAATGGATATGACCAACAAAAAGGGAGAGGTGTGGAAATGAAATTGAAAGAAACTGATGGGAGAATTAGGCCAGTGAGTACAGAAATCTATCTGAGATTCAGTGTAGTCAAAGCCTTTTTTTTTGGTTGTTTTGAAAGAAATTTTCAGCTTCTGTCTTTAGGCCATGTCCCACCTGTATGCCTGGTAAGAAAGCAACTTGTTTACCCAGTAGATGTGCTGGTGCTTACTGGAGTCTTTTCCCTGGGACAGGTTCTTTGAAGCTGAGAGCTGGTCCTCTGCAGAGATAAGTGAAACTCTGCTAGGTTTATAATGCTGCTGCTGCTACACAGCCGGGGAGTCAGAGGTCTTCAGGAGTCAAGAACAGCTTCAGACTCAGTGTGAGCACTTGAAGCTGCTGACAACATCTCTATCAAACTGTTTATGGTTTTGCAAGACAAATGAGACCCATCAGTGAATGAGGTAGCAAATCTGAAAGTGAAGTTGTTACTTCCAGGAGTTGTAAGCAACCAACCAAGCAAATATAATATAGCTGTTTATATATATTTGATTTATGTGGGAAGGTTTTGGTAGCCATGGGCTGCAAGTGTGGCTTCTGTGAGAAAATGCGGGAAACTGTCCCCATGTTGGACAGTCAGCTCCAGCCAGCTCCAACATGGAACACGCAAAGCTGAGCCCATCAGCAGTGCTGGTGAGACCTCTCTGATATATTTAGGAAATGGTAAAAAGTGCTAGACAACATCTGTGAGAGAGGAGTGAGAATGTGAGAGAAGAACAACTCTCTAGACACCAAGGTCAGTGCAGAAGGAGGGAGAGGAGCTGCTCCAGGTGCCGGAGCTGAGATTCCCCTGGTGCAGACCATGGATATCCATGGGGGAGCAGAGATCCACCTGCAGCTCTTGGAGAACACCCCAGAGCAGATAACTTACCCTGAAGACTTTGGAGGACCCCGTGCTGGAGCAGGAGGATTTGCCCTGAAGGAAGCTGTAGCCCTTGGCAGGCACACACAGGAGCAGGAATTCCTGGCAGGAATAGCAGCTCATGGAAAGGAGCCCCTGCTGGAGCAGGTTTGCTGGCCCATGGGGGACCCACACTGGAGCAGTACCTGGAGGACTATACCCCATGGAAAGGACCCACACCATGGCAGTTCTTGAGGAGCTGCAATCCAGAGAAAGGACCCATGCAGGAGCAGTTTGGTAAGGACTATATCCCATGGGAGGTACCCCGTGCTGGGGTGAGGGCATGAGTGTAAGCAAGAAGGAGTGGCAGGGACAAAGTGCTATGGACTGACCACAAATCCCAGTCCCCATCCCCCATGACAAGTTGGGAGTGGAGGAGGAGAGAGAAGAGTTGAGAATGAAGGACTGAAGTTGAGAATGGGAAGAAGGGAGAATCAGGGATTTGGTTTTGCCTTTGTTTCTCAGTGACCTAGTCAGAGACTAAATGGCAATAAATGAAATTACTCTTCCCCAAGTCAAGCATATTTTGTCCATGATGGGAGCTGTTGATCAATCAACTTGTCCTCATCACAAGCCACAACTTTTTCAATCCTACTTTTTCCCCCTATTTTATTGATGGAGGGGAAGCGAGAAAGCAACTTTGTGGCCAGCCAGGGTCAACCCACCACGTAATATATATTGATTCCCAGAAATGTGCAGTTGAGGAAACTTGACTTCCACAAAACTATTTTAATAAACTTACTGATAGTCCAAAATTGAGCATCTGTATGCAACTCCAATCCCAGACTGACAAGCGTGAGATGATAAATAAATCCCACTGTAAATACAGGCCCCTTATAGATGCATGGGACAAGTGGAGGGACATTATGTCTTTTAGGCAGGGTCTTCAGTAGACCCTCAGCAGTGCTGCTTCTTATTTATATAAGCTTCAAAGCCTGAAAATGAAGCTGAAATAGAGACTTAAATCACAACAGGAATAGTTCTGGAGGATGTTTTGTTTGAAGAAGTTTTAAATAGGACAAGAGGGAATGGCATTAAACTGAAAGGGGGTAGATTAGATTAGATATTAGGAAGACATTTTTCACTGTGAGGGTGGTAAGGCACTGGAAGAGGTTGCCCAGAGAAGCTGTGGATGCCCATCCCTGGAAGTATTGAAGGCCAGGTTTGATGGGATCCTGCGCAACCTGGTCCAGTGAAAGGTCCCTGCCCATGACAGGGGATTGAAATGAGATGATCTTTAAAGTCTCTTCCCACTCAAACCATTCTGTGATTTTATGAAATAACCCTTCTAGTGTTTTTTCTCTTGTTTTGAATAAAGTAATAACTTCTCTTATTAGAAAGCCCTTTTTGGGGGTGATCTCAAACTCTAAGTCTGATCTGTATTCTTCACGACTAAGCCTTCTCCCTCTCTGGGATCCATGCTTGGAAAGTGCAGATGTTAATTCCCTGTGTCAGAGCAGAATTGTGAATATTTAGGAAACATCTCATGTGTCATTTATATTGCCCCTGCCACTGCAGGGTCCTGGAGCACAGTGGAGGTTCTCAGGTATAAAAACTGTGCAAATGATGTTTATGCTGCTCAGAAATCTTCCATGAAGTACTTTGTCAGTCTGATTTATTGAGCCACCTTGTATGGAGGAGTTCAGCAATGAAATAAAATGAAAAACACTGGTTTTGATATTAAAATAATATTGTAGGTCATTGTTTTCCACCCAGCAGAAGATAAATGGCGAAGGGTTCGAAGAAGTTTTTCTAAGTGACTTCCCATTTCTTCCCACTCAGTTTGACTACTCCTGTTGGCTGGGAATAGAAAACTGAAGTGATGGATGGCTCTGATTATGCCTAGTCAGGTGCATTAAATGGTGTCTCACTCTACTGCCTCCCGCAATCTTGCCTCTCACTGTGCCTATCAGGGCTGGTAGGGAAGAGGTAGATGTCTGTAAACAGCAAAGAAATAAAAGGGGAGGTGAAAGAGCTCGGTTTGGTCTCAGCAAAAGGATTTTCTGGAAACACTGGAAATGTGTTGAGGAGTTTGAACAGATCCACTTTTGGAATAACTAACTGGGATATGTCTGTCAGCTTCAAGACTCAGCAGTGCACATGAGCCCTGTCCTGCTTTTCATGGGTCATTTCATGGGAGAGGTGCTTGCAGTATATGGAAAGTTTCTTTTTAGCATCCATCTGTTTAATGCTAGCATGGAGCTTAGCTCACATGCTTGTCTCTGGTTAAATCATGGACTTGTGTACTTGAGTTACAGTGCTGTGAGTCCACAGACACCAAGAAAAATTACTCTATTTTCATCAGTGTAAGACAAAATAAGATCCAATGGATTTTTAGCTACAGACCAAGGACAGGTGGGTTTGAGATGCAGTACTTCATTTCAGGTTTTGTGTCGGTGCTGTATACAAGAGCTGTCTAAAGTTGTATGAAATACGATTTGAAGTCTTTACAAATGCAGCATTGAATTTCTGTGGCTCTGTATCTAAATTTGGGTTGTCGATGTACAAGAAAATTGAATTCAGGCTGGAAAGGTGCAAAATGCTGTCAAAGTGACCCTGTCTAATGCAACAGACTAGCTGTGACTGCTTTATTCCTCCTAGGAAAAAACAAACAAACAAACCAGGCTGATGAGATATGGCTGATATTTATTAATCTGTAGGGAAGGTGAACTAGGTGGGTTGCTGTTTGAGCCAAGAACTTCCATGAGAAGAAGCAGACCATGAGCAAGTTTGGATTGAAAACAGGAAAACTTTTAGCTGTAAGAGCACTCAATTTAGGGACAGCCTTTCAGCTTCATTAGTGAAGATGGAAGCCCCAACTGAGGTGTGCCTCTGTCTTTTTAGGAAGGAGATTTTCAATGCACATGAGTTCAAGTTCTGGGTTTAATATGTATTAGGCTCAGTTTCCTGACTTTCCTTGGGCAGTTTCTGGTGGCTGGAACAGAATATCATGAGAAATGCCTCTGGCTTTGTCTTGTTGGGGAAAGGTACCAAGGTCTCTATGCTCCTGGTATGTCCTTGCCTCTGTGAGACCACAGTTGCTATCAGAAAACTGTATTAGGTGGCTTCATTTGAAAGTGCTTACCCAGTGAGTTAGGCTGGTGTAATTACCCTGATACTGCAATTCCAGCAAATTTTCCCATATCCAAACCTGAACAACATTGCAAAACTTCGACCTTCATCTTTTAGCTCAGCTCTTCTGTCTTCAAAGTACAAGGACAGATGTGCCTCAAAGTTAGTACTGGCTCAGTGGAGACCTGGACAGAATGGTACCATTGGGCAATATATATCCATTAACTTTCTTGGTTTCAGCTTCAAAAAATGCTTTCTCAATCAGAATTGAAATTCTTCCTCCACAGAAGTTTTGATTCAATGATTTCAGTGTTTCAAAGACAATTGGCAGAAGACCCTTTAAAATTTGTAGATGATAACTAAGGCATCTCTCTTTGCTTGTATTTTCAAGCATAAGGGTTTTTTGGGAGGGAATAAGAACAAGAGAAATAAAAAACCATGTACATTGGTAAAATAAACTGAACCCAAATCATTTGAGCATTATTCTTTTCTTCATTTTTCATAAAATCCATGTACCCCATCCAATGAACTCTATTTGTAAGTCCAATTGAATTACTGTTCTGCCTATATGTGATGTAATGGGGGAAATGATGACAGATTCCACCAGCTTTTGCTGTTAGATCGCTGAAGCCAGGTTTCAATTAATAAAGCTGCTGCAAAATTAGAGTGTCTGCAGGGAAAATAACCTTGGCCAAAACTGCAGCCAGCCAGATTCAGAAGACATATTTGGTGATGCATTTCTTCAGAGAAGGGTACAATAAAGGCTGTAACTGATGTAAAGAAGTCTGTGATTGCAAAGTTCTAGAAGCAGGAAAATTTGTGCCATACTGATAATTTCTTTTTTGTGTTGATTAAGGGACAGAGTATCACAAGAAAGGAGAGGGAAGAGGAATTTTTGGTTTGTACACACTCAACTGTTCATCTGCTGACAGAGACTTCCCTAGAAGAAGTGATTTTATATCTGTATAACTTTGTCTAGATCAGAGCTTTCTCTGTTTTAGTCAAAGTCGTGTCTCTAAATTGATTTGCTGGCATGTTTTTATAGCAGGGATTGAACCTAAGCACAGTGGGAATAACTAACCCTTCCTCTATCTGCCCTTTAAGATGGGGAAAATCCTGGTTTCTCAAGAGCAGAAAGGAGAATCTGCTTAAAATACCATGGACCTATTAATATTTTTTAAAAGTTGGAAAAATACCCTTTTTTTATCTTCCACATGGGAAAAATATGCAGTAGAAAAAGCACAAAATTGAAACAGATACATGAGTGAACCCATGGCAAGTTGTCTGTGCTCTTGTGTGTCTCTTAGCTGCACAAAGAGGAAAGTTATAGAAGGAAAAATGCAATTGCTTCAGTACAAACACCTCTGAACCACTTCCCTGAGTGTCACCCCGTGTCTCTTGCTGGGTGTGCTGTGTTTTACCAGCCCAGCCCTGACCTGATTTGGTGTCACACAGGTTTATGGACATTACTGTGTGAGCTGCACTGGATGGTGACGTCACAGCTTCAGAGGACGTGGGTGCTACGTCATTAATGATCTCTGCTCTGCTCTGGCCTTTGGTGATATTTGTTTAACAGGGTTTTTGTTGAGATACAGCTTCTCAAGCCCTAGCAGTGTCAAACTGAGAGCTGAGAGAAGGATCCTGTGAAGACCCACACCTGATGGTTTGAAAAGAACTAACTCTTTGAATAAAGAGGAATCAAAGTTTCTTGTGGCCCTTTTTTATCATCACAGCATAGAAGAAACCCATTAATTTTTGGTCTTTTGTTAAGACATGAGCCCCTGTGCTTCTTCTTTACGTATTTCCCCCAGATCCCTCAGAGTACTGTTTGGATCATCCTGCCAGCTCTGCAGGTGATGAGTCCTTCACCTTCTCTCCTCAGGGAAAGGACTCAGATCATTGACAATAAACTGTGAGCAACAAAAGTCAGTTACAAGAACTATTAAAATTGCCCAAGAAATCAATTTATAGAGGTGATTAAGGAAAAAATGCTTCTTGCAATCACATCCATGGAGTAGAAAGAGCCTTTGTGATGTAAAGAAATGACAGCATCAGGAAAAGTTTGCTATACAGTGAGGACATACTGTTACAGAGATCGTCAGTCAGACCTACATATGTAGAAAGGGAAATACTTTGCAGTCCAGGGAACTGATAACCCTGATACCATGGTCCTGCAGCTAGAAAGGTTGGGCACAGCTCTAGCAAAGATCCTGAAAGTTTTTGAAGAGCAAGAGTGATCTCAGACAAGTACAATAAAAGTGATCATATAAGGAGCTGCTTCTAAAGAGACAAAATCTGAATTGTATAATTACATGTATATGTACATATGTATATGTCACAAAATGGCTCTTGTCCTCCTTGCCACAGGACTCTGCCTTCAAGAGCTCTGTTTATAAGTAATATTAACTAAGGTTTGAAGTTGTGACTACCTCCAAGAAGCGTAAAGGGGTGAGCAATGATTGAGAGAAATGGGGGATGTGGGATTGAGGGCTACAAAAACCAGTGTGATAAAAGGCAGCATAGAACAAGAAAAATACAGGCTGTGTATCAAAAAAGGAACTTCCTTATATCTGGATCTACTGAACAAGGCAGAAATTTCCTAAGGGAGAGAGCAGAAACCCTGTTATTTCAATTATTTTTAAAAACTGGACAAAGCCCTGGAGAATATATTGTGAGGAACAATCATATGCCATCCCCTGGGAATGGATAACATGACCTGATAAAGTATTTTCCTAGTGGTTGTGATGATTGTCTTCAGATTGAGAACTTGTTCTGGGCATGATTTGTCTTGGGAATAGATATGATGTGAGCCTCAGGTCAGTTCTCTGATTGATTCAGAGAACCAAGCAAAGAGGGGGAAGGGGAGGAAAAGAGTACAGGAATAGTCAAAAACAGAGCTCAGGGGAAAATATTGTCTCAGAAGTCAACTGTTAACTGCTGCCCAGCTGGCAATCCAACACAGAGCTGCTGTTGGTTTTGGGAAGAGTCAGGAATGGTACACCAGACACAAATCTGGTATACCAGAATCACTGCTCTTTAAATGGTTGTTTCCTCACAGAGCTGGAGAGGAACCTCTCCTCTCTTTCCAGCCTCTTTTCTGAAGCAGAGGAAATTGTAGGGATGAGCTGAGATACTGTTCTAATTGTACAAAATGAACTGGTGGGCGTTGGCATCTTTGATTTCTTGGGAGGTGATAAACCAGGTGGAAATTACCTCAGCTGCTCTGTTACCTTATTCAAAAGAATTGCCAGGCACAGCAGAGATCTCCTATCTAAGCACTAAAATTGGTGCCTAAGTTCAACAAGAGGAGGTTTGAGGTAATCAGATCTGTGTCAGAAGCACAAAGGTTGTGATTTCATGTGGCCATTTGAAGCTTTCTAATTTCCCTCATTTACTTTTTTGGTAAATTTTAAACAGAAAAAAAAATTGGGAAAGATTTGCACTCAAAAGTAAAAAATAATAACAAACACAAGCAAATATAGAAGTTTTAAATATTTGGGTTTTTTTTTTTTGAAGCAAGGTTTTTCACATTTTGTCTTTTGCTGGAAACAAGATGTTCCTTGAGGAGCAGCAGTAGTCAAGCCTGGTTTCCTGTGAACTCAAAAACATCCCCATTTCTCTTGAACCCTGATTTGTGTCTTCATCCTTGCAGATAGATAGTCCACCACAGGCTGTTTTATAAGGTAATGGAGACATCTTATTCCTGCAGTTCTCTCCCATGCCACTACATCTCACCCCACCACACAGGACCTCCAGCTTTTGTTTCTTTCCAGTAACTGGCCAGAGAAGGTGCTGATCCCAGCTGCAGCTGAGCCCTCACTCTGTGTGTGTTGATTTTTAGGCCCTTTTATGTGTATTCACAGATTGGCCAGATGGCAGGCCCACCAGAACAGATCACTATCAAGTTCACATTATAGTTTTTCTAAGTGGTGGAAATTGGTGAGCAACTTCAAAGTTATTGTGGAGGAAAAACAGATGGGCAGAGATAGGGATATAGATGGTTCATCCTTACCAAGAAATGAGAAAAACACAAAACTAATTAGAAAAAGGAAAGTTTTTTATGCCTTGGTTAAAACTGATAAACCTATTCCTTACTGCCATAACCCAGTGGGTATTTGAAAGGGCCAAATGTGACCAAATCTCTGGATTTGCATTATGCAGAAACAAGAGGTCTCAAAACAGAGGATATGAGTCCTGCTGGGGTCTAAGTCCAGGAGGAATACAAGATCTTTTCCAGGGGAAGCAAAGAAGCCCCCAGGTCTCTCCATCTGGGGGAGGGTGGAAACTCCGTGGGCACAAGCCTCTGACAGAAGTGTGACTGAATAAGCAGCACCTCCAACTGCTCTGCCCCAATGAACTGAACAGATTTGTGTCTCCACCTCCCCAGGGAGGCATTCAGCAGGCCATCCTTCATACATGCTAGTGGTGGAGTCCAGGCAGGGAAGGAGGAGGAAAGTCCAATCCAAGCAGTCTGAGAACCTCTGAAACAAAATTCTCCAATGTGTCTCATCAACATGACCTTACTGAGAGCCTTTCAGGGACTGGGACATATTATTTGCCTTGATCTGCTGAGAATCCAAAAGAAATCTCTTCAAGAGGGTTAGCTTCTTGCAGGGAACACCCGATTGTATTGCATGTGATCCCCAGCTGAAACCAGCCAAACCTGAGTCCTACCCTGAATCAGAAATGAGCATGGCTGTGTTGCACTAAATTGCTACCTTTGGATCCCTATAATTTCAGGTAGTGTGAGCAACATAACTGTCTTCCCAAATGCCACCCACTAGAGGACTACCCAGAATGCTGTCACAGCTGATGGTCTCAGTCCTTGCTCCAAGGCTGTAAGAATTCAGGGCTGTGCTCTTAAGCAGTTGCCCAAGCACTCTTGGTACTTTTCCTATGGTTGAATCTTCCAATGGGACATGGTTTAGCCACATCCAGTAATGGTCAGGGGTGGGAATTGATGCCAACAGGCAGTTTGGGTGATGCAGAGCACTCACCAGGCCAGTATTTACTGCAACTTGGTGTGGATGGAAGGGAAGTTATGGAAAGAAATTGCTATCAGTAATGCTCCAGAGTGGAAGGTTTAGGTTCCATAAGGAAGGAGATAATGTGGGATGGCTGCAGACCGGAGTACCAGAGGGAGTGAGGAAATGTGGCAGAGGAATGAGTGGCAGCAGTAGTTATCAGTCTCATCAGTTTTGGATGAGTCCTTCTCTGTGCTGACAGGCAGTAGATTCAGCCACTGCTGCAGAGGCAATCCCCAGGCCAAACACTTCTCTGTCCCGACTCTCGATGTGCATGGGTGGCCTTACTCCTGCAAGACTTTGGCTGTGCCTTCACCTGCTGCTCAGCAGATCCCAGAGATCACAGAGAGAAACCACTTCCTTTTCCTTGTTATTTCCTTGCTGCATGTTGCCTGTGCCTGCCTCTCCCATCAGAGCTGTTTTTGAAGCTGTTTTCCCTGAACATCTGGGAAGTTTGATTTCAAGATCAAGAAGAAAATAAGTCTATGCTTGGTGGGGAGAAAAAGTCCAGGGAAGCCTGTTGCATCCCTGCCACCCAGAATAGGAGATCTTCTGCAGGTTTGATATAAAACAATGCAGTGAGTGCAATTTCCAAGGTGGCATGACCTTATTTCTGCAGCCAGGACATAGAAGCAGTTGTAATAGACTAGAAGCAGTTGTAACAGACTAGGAATGAGCCAGGATGAGAGGCCATGCCAAGCCTGGCCTTAAGGATTTAGGATTTGAGGTTTCAACTGGACATGTCAGATTATTTTTCCCCTCCCTATCTTCACAGGAGATGATATTATCGTGGATTGCTGTGTGTTCCTGTAGGGAAGCATGTGCCATGCTTTGTCCTGACATTAGAGACTGTATTTTGAGCAACAAAGGGGAGGATGTTTTTAAGGATGGAAGGGGATGTGCAAAACTAGAGATTGTTGAGCTGAAGTCTACAGTGAGATCAACTGACAAGGGAATAAAAGAAAAAAAGAGGTCGTGGAGATGTTTGAGGAGAAAGGCAGCAGGGTTCAGAGAGAGGCCAGATATGTAGGAGAGAGAAGAGGGAGCAGCCAGAAGTGCCCATGTGCCAGGAGGGTGGTGGAGTTACACAGCAGCTTTCATCCAGGTAACAGCAGCTCTTGATTACCTTACAGGAGAAAGCCTTTGTCCTGGTAAATGAGTTACTACCAGTTAGTTAGATGAAGTATCTCCCTGATCCTTCCTGAAAACATCTTTAATCTGTACCACAAAGGCCATGTTGTTTCCTCTCCCTGCTGAAAGCTGAAAGCACGAGCCGCAAATTCAGCAGAGAGGCAGCCTGATCCTTGTGGCAGTTCCTCTGACGTAGATGAACCTCTGAAGTGAAGTGCATGACATCAGGAAGATGTTTTAATCTGAATTACGCTTGCCCATATGAAGAACAGGTGCCATTATCCTCTCTTCATTATCTCCTGGCCTGGGCTGCTGCCAGCATGAGTAAGAAGGGTTTGAGTCACACGGATGGAGAAGTTAATTCCTGTCAGGAGACTGTTGTCAGAGGCAGCCTGGCCCAAATGCCCATCACGGGATTGAATGATGTGTCCATGAATGAGGGGAGAAACCTCCTTGTAAGAGAAATAAAGCATCCCTCATGAATAATGTAGAGCATTGCTTTGAGATTCAAGACATCTAAGACTTGTTGCACATTGAATGCAAATGTGAATGAGGCTTAGCTGCTCTGCAGACACACTCTGGCCTGAGCAGGACCTATAACTAACTCACCATGGCCACAGTTGGTTTTTATTTTTTAATGCTGGCTCTGTATTTGGCCTGGTACCAATGCACATCTAGAGACAAACCTCTCAATCTCTGACAGAGCCCAGTGTAGATAAACACTCAGAAAACCCATGAAGCCTCTATCTGTGCTATTAAGTGAAGCAGGACCTGTGTTTTGTAGGACAGAGGCCAACAGAGATGACACACTGAATGCCAGTAATGGATAAACACAAGTACTGCCCCGGGAGGGTGCTTAGTTGCGGTGGTCCCTGAGCAGGGTTAATCCCCATGTGTGGACCAGGCATGGATTTTGCCTAGAACAGTGCTGGTTATTCCAGGATGAAGCCATAATGGGCTGGGCTGATGATGGAGTGTGGACATCATGGGCTGGTGGTGGAATTCATCCTCAGAATCACAGAATCGTTAAGGTTGGAAAGTGACACTTAAGATCATCAAGTCCAGTGGTCAACCCAGCACCAACACTGTGTTCGCCATTAAACCATGCCCTCAAGTGCCACATTCACATATTTTTGAACACCTCACTGCTTCCTGGGCAATCTATTTCAATGCTTTACATCCCTTTTCATGAATTTTTTTTTCCTAATATCTAACCTAAACCTCGTCTGGCAGAACTTGAGCTCAGTTTAGTTTGTTGGAGTAGATACCACCTTGCAGTGTAGGAGATGGCTACCGTGTAGATGCAACACACCGAATATATTCAGGATTTTTTCCCATAATGTTTTCCTTTTCCTAGGGATTTACTTATTCCAGGCAGTTTGTATCATTGCAATAGCATGAATTTGTTTAAGACCTTTTTTGCCTCAGAAGGAAAGTGTTATTCCAGGGAATTTTTGTTGGAGGAGAAGGCAGATGTTACCGACCTGTCTGTACCTTGCAGCTGAGTGTGGTGCCAAAATCACTGGTGTAGATCTAAGCAAGCTGCTCTGTCCGCATGAGGCTTCAGAGTGCCAGAGATATTTGCTTGGGGCCTGAATGCAATGTCATTTTTGTTGATAAAAGGTCTATAAAATCATTAGTGGCACAAAGAAGAGGAATTGGGAATGATTGTTCCTAGTCTCTTCCAAAAAGGAGATACCAATACCATAGGATGATTGTAATGAAAAGGAAGTAAGGGAACAATGGCAATTTTTTTAGAGAACAGATGGTTGGTCTATGAACTTTCTTGCCACAGTATGTTGCAGCTGTAGAAAGTTCAGACACATTGAAGGGACAATGCCCAAGCTCATGGAAGAGAAATCCATTGTGTGTTACTAAACCCAGCAAAAACTGTCTTAGGAAATCCCTGAGCACCAAATAATGAAGCTGGGTATGTGAAATCTTGGGGGAAAACTCACATGTAACTGTATCATTCCTATGCTCTTCCTCAGCCATCTGCTTGTGGTCACTGTTGGATTCAGAGTAGCTGTGCTGGGAATTCCTTTGCAGGTTCTAGTTGCAGGGCAGCACCCCAGCACAATGTCTTTTTTACAACCCAGAGAAAAGTACTGGGGTTGTCCCAGCTGGACCTCACAGAGACTTTAACGAGTATTTTCTCTCTGTCTCATCTGTAAGGTACCAAAGAAAAATAAGCTTTGAAGAAAGCTCTAAGTGGGTTTTCCTCAGACCTTTAAAGCTCCACTCTGGTGAACAAGAAAATAGAATTCCTTTTTTCTTCTAGAATTACACATGTAGGTGCACAGGTTCTTTGAGAGTTTTTCATCAGAGAATGGACAAGGCCTGAAAAACCAAAGGCTGGGAAGACCCCAACAGAGCACTGATTTGGTGCCAGCCCTTACAGTGTGATTCTTTTCTTCCTTCACCTACACCTTCCTGCAGTTCTGCTTGGTGTCTGTAGCCCAGCTGTTCCATGACTGGGAAGAGATGGATTTTGTGGTGTATTGGTACTCCACAGTCCAGAATTGGAGTAACAGTGAAACATGATATTTCTTCGTGCCAATAAATCCTTCTTGGTGCCAACCCAGATGAACTCTCTCTTGAAAGACTAAGCAGCTGGGAGGGGTTATGAAAGTGAGGGACAGTACTGATGACATTGCTTCCAATCAGAGTTATTTAGACTTTTCTTGATCATTCAAATGATATCTCGTTAAACATCAGGAAAAACTGTGCTGTGGTCTAATTGCTGTATTGTGGGACCTGAGCAAACTAGTTACTATACTAGAGTGGGATAGGCAGTGTTTACTTAGGTGTGTTCCAGTGTAAAGCTCCATCTGTACCTTTCTCATTGTTATCTCAGCTCTGTGGCTTGTTAAGGGATGCATTTCCTGTACCCAGTACTAAGGTCTTCTGTTCGATCTTTCTTCTTCACCACAGAAGAGAGAGACATTCTGATGTCACAATTAATCTTTCTATTTCTCTTTAAGCCTTGTGTTTCTTATGGATGACACAAAGTCATCTCTATATACTCTGCTAAAGGGCAGTGACCTTCATGTAGAGGAAATCAGGAAGAATTCTGGTAGCTGAAATCTGCTACCAAAGCAGTTGCTTCTGCTTCTGCCTTTACTTAATGCAAGTAAAACCTAACTACTTGGAGACTGACTCTGTGACCTGTGTGCTTTCCCAGCACTAATGATCCTTTGTGCCCCTCTTCCTTGGGCAATTATTCACCTTGCCCTTTTTCCCAGAGGTGGTCTCTGATGTTAAGAAGACAGTGGATTGTTTTAGATTTGAAAAATGCTGAATTTTAGAGAGCATGCACTGCTGCAGTTTGCTTTCCATGCATTGCTCTGTATATTGCTGGATAGAGTCTGAAATGTTTAAGTAATAGAGAGTTAAGTCTGTCTTTGGTCTCTCAAAACCCCTCATTTCAGAATGTTTAAGGGAGCGGCTAAGATGCTTCTTAAAGCCATGTTTTATAGGATAAATATATGACTCTGATCCCCTATACATTGACCTATTTGAAAAATCTTATTCCAGCTTGATTAATAAAGTGCTTTCTTTACACCCAGATTCATGGTGCAAATACAGTTAAGAGATATTTATCTGACATTGTGGAATGTGAATATGACTTTGGGCAGGAGAGAAGTCAGAATTTCTGAATATTCTATCTACCTATGTGAACTGGGGAAAAATTAAAGGTTGCTGGTGTCTCTGCTTCCCTCTCTCTAAAAAAAAAAGGATATGGGTATATTCCTATCTTATGGGATATACAATTACAAAATCTGTCACGAATATCAAAAATTCAATTGTGAGATAGTGTGTAAGCACATAATGATTGTTTTATGATCTCCCTAAACTGTTTTTGGGGATATCTTTAATGAGAATGATATAGTGAGATCCAAAGAATCCTTTTTTCACCCCAAATATTTTTTTTTAGAACCCAAAGTAAAAGTTGTTTCCACCAACTGCTGTCTCTGCAACCTTCTGGAAAATCACATTTTCCGAAGCTTTCCTTCTCTTTATCATCTGTAACTAAAGCTATAAAATGTGAAGACGTTCCTGGTTTAATTAACACCCCTGTAGTTCTAAAGCTGATCTTAGTAATGAGAGGCAATTATAGCCTTTATTGAGGGACAGTCAGGTGGAACTAACCCAGCATCAATCTGGTGAAGACACTTCCCTTTCCAGGTGATTTGGAAACTGCTTTTTATGATGAGCAGACTACCTGGCTCAATACAACAGGTGAATCTCTTTCCTTTATAACCTTTATAGCTTCCTATTTTGAGTTTTCTGCTTCTTCTGTAAAGTGGTTTTTACATCCCATCCATCAACAACTACTAACTGACATAATAATAAGTTGCTTTTTGGTTTTGGTTGCTTTTTGAAGGGTATTCTTGCTGGTTTTCTTGGTTTATTTTCCTTGTCCACTCTTGCTTTATATTTTGAAGGTTTCCTGGTGTTCATATTTTAGTTCCAATAAAAGTACACTCTCTGAGATGCATCCCATCCTGAGGGGAAGGGAGAGTTCTGGTTTCTGCACCCCAACAATGGTGTGGCAGAGCTACAGAAGGCCCAGAGAAGGACATGGAAATTATCAAGGATATGTGACTTCTGCTAAGTGAGTAAAAAGGCTGTGGCTTCAGTTTAGACAGGAAAAAATTGAGAGTAGAGATAAAGCTGAGTTTAGCTGAAAACATGAAGGTGATAGATGAGGAAGATTTAGAATTTCAACACTGTAGCTAAGATGGTCTAGCTGAAACAAGGAGATATCCTTGAAAGTAAAATGTGTCTTTTTTACGTAGCAGATAGTGAACTTCTGGAATTTGTTGCCACAGGACATAGAGGAGATATGCAGTGTCAACAGTTTGAAAAAAGGATTACGCAAATTCAGAGCAGCAGGTCCATGACCTGAGTCTGAAGGTGATGGTCAATGCTCGTCGGTGGTCCTGCCTCAGTGGTATCTCAGGTCAGGTCCATCCTCCAACTGCAGATCTGTGAGAGTGTGGGTCTGCTGAATGCCCTGTGTGTTAGCTGCCAGCCATCTATGGTGTCCTGATAGGTCAGGGGTTCTTTTATGAAGCTAGATGACTCTTTATGGAAAACTGATTTAAACCCTCAATATCTACAGTGCAGGCACCTACACTGGAGACAGTCACTCAAGGTGATTGTCGTGATTAGGCTATCCTCATTTGGCTGTTTACAGGTAGTTGTCTGCCAGTGCTGTGGGTGTCTAAATTCTTCTGCAGTCAACAGATGGGGACCTAATGAACATGATCAAAGAACAGTCAGAACTGTCATTTCATCTTGACAGACTTAGGATGGTCAGTTAAATAACTCACTACTGCCCATTTTCATTGAATCTTTGTTGACGATAATGGGAGTTTGGACACACAGAACACATGCAAATGCATAAATTAGGTATATTAATCTTGAACTGAGTTCTGTCCCAATATTTCTGTTATAATAATTGTAGAGAAATAGCTGTCTCCTGAGAATAACTCACTGACCTGTTTTAGACACCTTTGTGTACACAACAGGAACTGCCCTTGTGAAGTACATATTTTACTCACTGACTTTAAAGGGACCCTAGATTGTGGTACCCACATGGTGAATGTACACCATGGCCACGTGGGTACCAGCCGTTCCATTTTGGAGACTTTGATGCAGTCCCTTAAAATCTCAGCTGTAAGAAATGTAGATTTTTAAAGCAATGTAATGTGAAAAGGCATAATTATAATATGAAAACAACCTCCTGCTTGTGGTTTGATTTAGAATAAAGGCTTAGCCATGATTTTACCATCTGAAAATTGTGCTGTGAAACATGATACATCCTCTGTCCTGGATTAGTTTAACATCCTGATGAAATTGCCTTTGCTGTACTAACTGCCAAAGCTGTAGAACTATGGCACAAGCTGGTAAGTTGTTTATTCTTCCAGCAAGAAGAGATAGAACAGGCATTAAATGCATAAATTCCCATGATGTTCCAAAAATGAGTGACTTTCATAAATTGTCTAGGAGAAAGGCTTATTCAATATTGGAACAGTTTGAAAAGGAATTTCTTTGGCTGGTGGATATGGATGTTGTTAACTCCTTGCTGTCAGCAGACGCAGAATTTGGATGCCATCACTGTACTCTGGTTTTGGGACAGGGCAACACCAGCTACTGTCAGACATATTGTGGGAGAGTCTGTCTATTTCCAAAGTTTCCACTGTTGCATGTGACACTGGAGAGACATGAAATTTCTTCAGTTAATTAATGTGATATAACCTTGTTTGGGAGACTCAACATTGTTTGAGGTAGAATGGCTTGTCCATTCTTTCATCTTTCCCACTCCTGTGTGAACAGCTTTGCTGTTCTTTGCCTTGTCTGCTTCAGACACAGGGCGTGGCTGAGGAGAATTGGGAAGATGGTGTGACTGCAGTGTCCCTGCAGCTTTGGACCTGGCCGTGGCATCAAAGCGATCTGCATGGCTTGCATGGCAGGGGAGCCGTGGCCATCCCCTGCCCTGCTGACTGTCCTGTGTTTCCATCCCCCTTCCCAGGTTACGGACATGCTGCCCCAGGAACGGACGCAGGGAAGGCCTTTTGCATGTTCTACGCGGTGCTGGGGATCCCACTGACACTCGTCATGTTCCAGAGCCTGGGTGAGCGCATGAACACCTTCGTCAAGTACCTCTTGAAACGCATCAAAAAGTGCTGTGGCATGAGGAGCACCGAGGTCTCCATGGAAAACATGGTCACTGTGGGTTTCTTCTCCTGCATGGGGACACTCTGCATTGGAGCAGCAGCCTTTTCCCAGTACGAGGAATGGAGCTTTTTCCATGCTTACTATTACTGCTTTATAACATTGACTACGATAGGGTTTGGAGACTATGTGGCCCTGCAGACCAAAGGGGCCCTTCAAAAGAAGCCTCTCTACGTGGCTTTTAGCTTTATGTACATTCTAGTGGGGTTGACAGTCATTGGGGCATTTCTAAATCTGGTTGTTCTCAGGTTCTTGACCATGAACAGTGAGGACGAGAGGCGGGATGCCGAGGAGCGGGCGTCCCTGGCAGGGAACCGCAACAGCATGATTATCCACATCCAAGAGGACTCCCAGCATGGTCGGCCACGATACAAGGCCGAAGTAACAGACCTCCAGTCAGTTTGTTCCTGCATGTGTTACAGGTCCCACGAGTACACCAGCCGGGTGGTGTCCCACCAAAATTCGTTCAGCTCAAAGCTGAACCCCCAGTACTTTCACTCCATCTCTTACAAGATAGAGGAGATCTCGCCAAGCACATTAAAAAACAGCCTTTTCCCATCTCCTGTCAGCTCCATCTCACCTGGGTTGCACAGCTTTACAGATAACCACAGGCTGATGAAACGGCGAAAGTCCATTTAAAGGGATTTGTCTTATTTTGCTTTCCTTGTTTTTCCCAGTTCTTTGTTGTTTCGGGTTTTTTGTTCCTTGAGTGAGACGGAGCGAGGCCAAAGGGAGTAGAGCAAGCCAGTCCTCCTCTGAGACTCAGCTCTTGAGCATGAAGCATGGATTATTACTGTTCCAGCAAAGTATGCCTTACATTACCCCCTTGGTGGATGTCAGAGGATTCAAGGTGACGTGAAGTGGGTACAAAATCCAAAGTTGCACACACAGCTGGGAGCCTTCATGTGCCACTGGCACTCCTGACCTAACAAACTTTTTTCCTCACGAGCAGGTTGTCGTGTGTGTGCGTGTGCCTGTGTGAGTGCCGGGTGCGTGTGTGTGTTTGTGCGCGTGCAGTTCCACAACCAGTGCCATGTGACAAAAATCAAAGCATCAGGTATTATTTTTTCTTTTGCCCTTGAAGCAATTGTGTTCCAGCCTGCTTTTTTAGATTGCTTCCAAAAGGAACGGGGAGGGTGGGAGGGGGAGCCAATTTGTTTTGGGTTTTTTTTTTTGCCAAGACAAGCATGCGCCATAAGCAGTCAGTATACCAGGTGTATCATGGTAAATTTTTTAACGCTAGATTTTAGATTGTATTAACATTAAAAAAAAAA
>VZTN01000010.1:46947-110308 GCA_013400515.1 Erpornis zantholeuca
AAGGCAGAAGAAGATGGATCGTTTTAGCTTGCCAGTTCAAAATTTAAAAAAAAAAAAGCATGCACTTTGTAAAACTGGTATGCATAATAAAAACACAAGAAAAACTAGCAATGGAATTAATAATCAAAAGCAAATAATCATATTAATTTGACTACATTTAATTTTATAATTTTCAACTGTTCTAACAATTTGCAAGCAGAATTTCTGAGATGAATTGGGAGAATTGTTGGAACAAGAGAGTGTATTTTGTTATTTTAATTTAATTTTATTGATAAATTATTATTATTATTATTATTATTATTATTATTATTATTATTATTATTATTATTATTATTATTTTGTGCAGCAATTACCTGCATGAATAAGAATTATATTTTTTGGAATGCTTGGTTAAGATGGGTATAAATAGGAGGATGTATATTTTTTCTTATATAATAGTGACAGGGCATTCCTTGTTTTAGAATAAAAAAACAAAGATGATTGTCTCTAAATGCTTTTGATTTGTAAATAATGGAAAGCCTTTGTTGGTCTCAGGAAGAATTCAAGGGACAGTATCTTGTGTTTGGCTCACTGGGAACTTGTGAGATTAGATGTGATATTGCTTTTTCTGCTAGGCAGAGGCAAAATGCATTTAGCAGTAACGGGCAAAAATAGCTTTACTCCAGTGTTTGGAGGGTAACAGTGGGAGCAGTTGTGTTGGCAAGTTGTAGTGGAGGATGTTAAGACCATGTCATAGAGTTGTTCCTTGGACATTGTCCATCTCTCAGTTGTTCATCTGGACCAAACAGACTTTACAGAACTGAATTAGAGGCCTAATCCAGCTCCCTTTTAAGAGAATAGGAGTTTTCAGTGATTACGTGGGATTTATTGCTTTTGGAGATTTATCTTTGATGTTACAAGGGTAGGACTGGGAGTTTTATGAACCTGCGCCTTTGTCTCTGATTTAATTCTATCTTTTAAATCACTTTCCATGCTAATTTGCCATACAAAACCCATTACTTTTTGGCACTAATCACCTCCTGCTGATTCTACCATTTTGTGCTCTCAGTGTAAAAGCAATAATCCTTTTTTTACCCTTAAAACTAGATGGTGTGTGCCCAGCTCTGAGCTCTGTGTGCTGATGGATGTTGATACCCTCTCAAAGAGGCATCTACAAAGAGCATTAATAGGGAGAAAAAAGGAATGTCATTCCTTGCCTGTTGTCTTCTCCTTGGCTTTAAATTTTTAACTATCTAATATGCTCATGTTCTCCACATCTGCCTTTCAATAAATAAATGACAAGCAAGTTATCCATGACTTTGACTCTCTTATGCAGCTTCCTTCAGGTGTAGAAATTGCTGTGGCATGAAATCCTCCATTAAGCTTAGTGAAGAACTAACGGGATCCTTAATGAGGATGGATGAGGCTGGACCTTTTCAGAGTAATGTGTGGGGCATGCTGGGTGCATCAGTGCTGTGCTGCCAGTGCCATGTCCTGGGCAGACGCACATGGCAGAAGGATCAAAGCAAGAATAACTAAAAAAGCAGTTCCAGGATGTGTTAAGCCACCTCAGTGTTTGGCACCTAGAAGCTGCTCCCCCTGACAGCCCATAGGGTTCTCTCCAAATTCACTTTTTTCATCTTGGCTTGTGTTATCC
Source organism: Erpornis zantholeuca (assembly GCA_013400515.1). Classification (NCBI taxonomy): domain Eukaryota; kingdom Metazoa; phylum Chordata; class Aves; order Passeriformes; family Timaliidae; genus Erpornis; species Erpornis zantholeuca. The sequence continues at coordinate 48,584 of VZTN01000010.1, forward strand.
CAGAAGTGCAAAGGAATGTATGTCTCTTTTTCCTTCTATGGAGATAAGAAAAAGTCTGCCTGGAATATGCACCTCTGTATCATGTACAGCTGCTGGGTGCATTTGACACTGGAGAGAAGTAGGAAAAATTTGGGGTTTTGTGGAATTCATGTGGAATTCTGTGCCCAGCAAAGGAGAATTTTGGTAACAGGACTTATAGCAAAAATTTTAAAAAGAAAAAAGATGTTGCATCTTATAAAACATTGCTTAGATTTTTTTTCTCTTTTCCTTTAAGAAAAGAAGAAACTATTATTTCTGCTGCAGATAAAAATCATCCTTAAATGTCCCATAAAACATGTTGAACTGGAGAAGTTGAAAACTTTACATACTCTAGCTGATTTTTTACTAAATCTTCCCTCTGGAACCACAAATGAAGAGTAAATTTTAATACATGGGGTATTTAACCAGGGGAGAAACTTACCTCAGCATGTCATGGGTTAACTGCCACTTAGAGTCTTTGTATTAAAACTCTGGCTTTATAATAGCACTGCTTTAGCTTAGTAGAAGTTTGTAGATGTAGTTGAAGAAATCTGTGTATGTTGATATGAAGGAGCCAGAGTAGATGTCCATAGCCATACTTTTAAATCTAAAAGCTATAATGAGTGTGTATGTGGGAAAGTGTTTTGTTTGAATGTATATGCATTCCTTGGGATTGTCAAACACATTTATTTATTTTATTTTCTGGCTGAAGATCTCACAATCCAAGATCTGTATTTTGAAGTGGCAGGATGTCTTCTTTGCAGGGAAACTCTTGCAGGACTTTGCTTTGTGAGCAGCCAGACACAAGAACTCTCATGCGTGCACATCAGAAAATGAGGCAAAATCTGCCTCTCTCTTTAGTCATTTTCATGGTTCTTGACTGATGTGTGAATAATGGCTTGGGCTGTCTGGAACTGGAACAGACAGTATCATGAAAGGGAAGCTTTTGTCCAAGGTTAATCCCAGCTTTTCAGTTAAACATGAAAAGCCAGTCAGTGAAAGGTGAACTTTTGTCATTTCTGTCTCTGACTTCTTATTGCCCTACATGTTTTCTTCTCACAACACGGCATTTCACAGAATATTTTTACTGGAAGATTACTTGGTTTATTCCACTTAAGACATTACTTCTTTCAGAACAACTTCTCTTCATCACTACTCAGTCTTTTGAAATTCAGCTAGAAGCAGGTAGTAGTGGTGCTGTTTATGACTAGATATCCTAATGTCTGCTATCACTTTGTGATGCACTCTCATTCCCCAGAGTCTCATTTCCCCTACCCTTCCCTATTATTAAGCATTAGAAATAATAATAATAAATCAGATTAGTCTATTTATGTCACACTAATGTGCTCTTCATCGTAACAACGCAAATTTAGCTCCCTGCTGTCGACTTTGATTATATAACAACCCTATTATCCTATAATATTTCATATTATCATCAAAGGGAAAAATCAGTTTGATCAGTGAAGCACCAAAATAGCTTTGACTGAGCATGCTGTGATATGGAAACAAGAGGAAACTTAATAGAACAATGCAGGCACAAGTCTCCACTTGGTCTTCATTATTGTGTAAGGAACATCCTGACTGATCTAACTGGCACTGCTTTATCAGAACTTTGTAGATGTACCTGCTTTACAGAGGTGCCTGAAGTGGGGCAGCCCTAGAAGGGGTGCTTGGATATTCCTTCAAGAGTCCAAAATAGCTTCTTGGTTGTTAATGAATGGAGAAGATGTACAGTGACCTTCAGCAATAAACTTCTGTTTGAACTCTCTGTAACAGCCCATTAGGATGAAATAGACATTATTAAAAAAAATCAGAAAAAAGAAAAGAGGGAAGTGACCAAGTTAATCTCCTGTATTGTACATTTTCTCTTTAGTACCCTAGTGCTTCAATCAATGAAATGCCAGGACAGTAATGAAGATTATTGTGAGCCTGACCTAAGAAAGATCATTCCTTGTTTTCTCTGACAGATTTGGAAGTTTTTGTTAAGGAAAAAAAAGCTCAATTTGTTGCTAAAAACTTAAAAAGGAGCAGTCAGTGGAACCAAGATGGAGCATGAAAATGTTCCGAAGCTATTTGGTGTGTGCAGACCAGAGGGCAGAGGTTTGGGCAGAAGTAGCTTTCAGCTGAAGTTTATGTCTTCATTTAGCTTTATGTAATTTTCCCGTTAATATTAAGTTGTAATTAAGACAGTCATTTAAAATCTTTATGAGGAAGCCGGATGAGAGAGATGTGTTGGAGTGTGTCCATTACACTAATGTTATGGACCTTTTCAGGCATATTTCAACAAGACACTATTACTGACTGGAATATTGCACAAATTACAATGGGAATCGCACCACTGCTGCTTTCATCAACCAGAGATGTGTAACACTCACAGAACTGAAAAAGAAAATAATGCCTTTCTGACCAGCCTGCTGTCATCCATCAAACTTTATTTTGGGAACTTCAGCAAGATAAATTGTAGAAAAAGGATTAGCTATCGTAAAGAATCACCAAAAATGAAACAAATGGAATAATGACATTGGAGCAGAGAAATTGATTACAGATGGAAGGTGCCCTGGGACTCTTATGCCAGTTAGTCAGAGCTCAGAAGCTGAATTAAAACCATGAAAAACTGATGAAACCCTTTGCCAAAATGCAGTTTTCAGTCCTTTAAGATGCATATAATGAATATGGCAAAGGAACTTTCACCCAAAAAAAAGTAGTAAGAAGGCAAAAAGAAAATTGGGAATTTTTATTTTTCCTCAGCAGCAGGAGTAGTTCTGTTATTTCCGGTTGAAATGGCTGTGAGGTGATGCTGAAGGACCCTTGGTGCTTTTATCTGTGTAGAATCAGTCTGGGAGATTGACTGTCCTCTGCTCAGTCAAGGCCTACCACAGTTCCATTGATAACTGCTGATGAGGAGATTCATGGAGTTCCTGGCTCTCCAGTCAGATGTTTGCTGTTGTCTCCATTGAAACCAAGATTTTGTTCAGCCAGCCCATCCTAAGCAGTGCTGGTCTCTGAAACATATTACGTTAGTGATGCTATTTCCTCCTCCTGGTGCTCCCAAGTGCGAGAGGACATGAGCAAATTCTCTCCTTGTCTAAGGCCTGGGTAGGCAGGGCCTTCCTATGAAACCAACTGATTTGAGTACCATGAAATTAGTCCTGATTTGTATCTCTTTCTTGAGACTGGAATGTGAACCTTTTTTCTGTTTACTGCTAGATGCTCTATCAATGCCTCCAGCTATGGCTCAACGTTAACAGTCTTTCCTAAACCTAAGGGAGAGCATTAAGACCTAAGACCAACAGTTAACCTGTAAAATTTATGTAACTGTGTTTTGCTTTATGGAATCCAGTCATTCAAAGCTACCTGCTAATTTTAGGCTGGAAATACTATCCCTGGAGCCTTCAGCCTTCATTTGTTTCTTCTTCTGTGAATATTGTAATTAATAAATATCCCAAAGCCCTCCTTCACCTTGCTTTCTGACAGTGTAAGAGTGCTGCCATGCATTAACACCCACAACAGATTGGGAAAAAAAAAAAACAGAAGGAGTAGAGGGGGAAAGATTAATGCTGAAATTTTATTGGTAATTAATATTCACAGTTCCAAGCTGTGTTGTCTTTTAGTTCACTTTGAGAAATGCAGAGCAAACAACAGGATGATAACATTTATCATCCTGTGCGAATTCACAAGTGGAGCTGGCAAATATAATAATTGAAACTATGCTCCATAATGCATCATCCTCATGCATGAGTTCTGATACCAGCATCCTGGCTTTGATTCATTGTTTATCTGGCCTGTGGAACAGCTTGCAATAATTGCTGTATCCAGAGCACTACACTTGAGGCTAGAAGAGAGATCCATTTCACAGACAGCCACCCTCTGGCTTTCTCCATACTTGCTCCCTCCTTTCCCACCCAGACATTAACTCATTAGCTCACCATTTCATGGACGTATGTTCAGGCCCAGGATTGCCACGTTCTGCACTCTGCTCCCTCGTCTACTAATGAAAAGTGTTATGCTACACAACTACACCCCAGAGAAGGGAATGTTCCTCTCTAATTACGACTGACAAAGAAATCTACAGATTGATTATGAGCAATATGTAGGGAATTAAATAGGAAATGCAATGTGCATAACCTTGAATTTGTGAGATCCATTTCTTCCCTGTCTGGGATGCAATGCATTAGCCTACGAGGAGAGGTTTGGAGTGTGTTTGTTTGAGAGAAGTCCATCAGCAGAATGGCCCGCACAAATCAGATAAGCAGGTAAAGAACCAGAATTGGCTCATTGTCTGTAGATCGTTGGTGAGCTCCATGGCGTGGTTTCAGATTAAGAAAGAGTCATGGCCTTCTGGCTTTAGTTTTTTTCTAGTCATCTGCCAGCATCCACCCATGCAGGAGTGGCAGGAGGTGTGGGAAGGATGGACCAGGGCTGGTTCATAGTGGAGTGGATTGTGGTGAGACCACTTTACCAATGCTGGTGTCAAAGGGAAAGTAGGGAAAATTGGGTCTTCTAGAGCATCTTCCCTCTCCTATTCCATGGAACAGATCAGTTACACTGACCCTTCTACTGCCTGCAGAAAATCCAAAACTCATGAACTGTGGTATCCTTGTCCATCTTCTATAGCATCTCCCCAGAGCCATAGGAATATGTGGGAAATGTTAAGCTTCTCTAACTGAGTTCAGGAGGCCACAGTATAGCAAAGAAACCTCTTTGTATTGACTGTGTTTGGACAATTTCAACATGTCAAAATATCATCAAAACTGACCTTTAGAGAAATAACATTAATTCATTATTGCTGGCTTTCCCTACAGAGGGGGTATGTAGCTCCTTAATCATAATTATTGTTCAGAGGATAATTAATCTGATAAAAATGTTTAATTAGATTATCTGAAGTAGACTGTGTAAGCGATTTTGGCCTCCCAGAGTCTGAAGCTGCAACTCTACAAAACGATTTCCAAAAGGCCTGTTTGATAATATCACTTGATGTGGGTGGCATGGCTCAGCTGCCCTACTGACAAGCATCGTGCTGGCACGTTGGTTGGAGCTGGTGTTGGAAAAATTTGGGGAAGGGATTTTAGTTCAGCAGCAATGCAGTGAGGCCCTAATGCCCTCTGAATTTAGGGCTGATATCTGACTTGCACTCTGGGCAAGAGCTCAGGGCAGCATTCTCCTTAGAAACCAAGACATGGAACTTGGGTGGCAGTGCCTTCAGATAGACCTACAGCTGTTTCTTTTGATGCTTCGTGTGAAGTACCTACCACATTTATCTCACTTCTCTGATCTGAAGCTCTTCTTCTCAGAACCCCTTCTGAATGGTGAAGTGGGTGGTTTGAAGTTTCTTGTTCAGCATGTAGCAGTGGGCACATCTCATTGTCTTCATTAGGCCAGTCATCCAAATGGATCTGGGGGCCAGGTCACAGCAATTCATCATGGCTGTGACCACCAAAACTTTGCCAAATTCTTTTGCTTGCTCTAGCAGCTGCTGTCTTCCCAAAAGGTTGGCCAAGTGGGGCAAGACATGCATATGAGATCCTTCTAGCACTGCAATTACCTGAGGTTTTTTATCTTCACTGTACATTCCTTTCAAGTCCTTCAGCATTGAAGCTCCAGTTGCTCTATGGTGACTGATATTTCCATGCGACTTCTCTTTTCTTTGAAGAATTCATTACTGCCGTGTATGTTTTCCAGAAAATATCCTTTTTAGCCCATCTTCTCAGTGCCCAACACAGACAGACGCTGCAGTCAGAGGCAGCAGTGGGAAATTTGTCTTGATTGCTGATACTGTGCCCTTTTTATTCTCCTGGGAAGAGCAGAATCCTGTGTGGTCACCACTGACCAACACAACTGGTTTGCCCAACACAACTTAATGATCTCATGGCAATTTCTCTCCTTTTCAACTGTTCAGCTGCATTTACATTGTGGCAGATACTTTCTGTATAAATTCTTAGTGCAGGAATATTATTCAGCTAATTGGAAGACAAGTGTAATCCCTGCATAACAAGAGAAGGATGCTAGTGTCCAGTTCACAGGAGGTTTAGGACAGTTAATCTAGCAACTGGGCTTATTAAGTAATATTTTGGGTATCACTCTGAACCCTGCTTTTTTGGACTTTAAAAAATTTGCTTAATGCACACAAAGTTCGTTTGGGTATACATACTGTTGGGTCGACCTTGTCTGAAAAAAAAAGCTAATATATGCTTCAGAAAGTATCCTGTCTACTACAAACTTTCTGACAACTAAGAAATAAGCAGAAATTATGAGGCAATGGCTCATTCTTTAGAATGCAAACCTAATCTTTCTTTTACAGAATCCAAATTTCCTATAATATGCTATACAACCAATAATCCATCTGGGGTTTTTTTTGTTTTTTTGTTGTTGTTGTTTTTTTGTTTTTTTTTTTTCCAAGGTCAGGAGTGAACTGTGGAAGAAAAAAAAAGCTTTATTTTTCCTCTTCCCTTGACTTGTTAAGATTTGTGTGACTGTTTGTCATCATTGAGGAGTATCAAGTAAAACTTTTGATCCTAGTGACACGATGGCAAAGGAAATGAATTGGAGCTGGATAGGTCAATGGGGAAAGGGAGGGGGGGCTTAACAGTTGTTTCCAGTAGGCCAAAAGAATGTGGATACTGTCTCTTCAAGGTGCAATTTCTTACTTCAACAAACTGTTCATCTATGAGAAACAGGGATAAAAGTGTTCGATTTGGGACCTAAGGAGTTTATATGGAAATTCTTGGATTTCTTCCAAACACACATACATGTTGAAATTAAATTGTGAATCCTACTTTGGAGACTGAGCCTTCCTGCTCAGACAGAAGCGTGCGTGTATGTGTGTGTTTGTGAGTGTGTGTTGATGCTGTGTCTCTTTTGGATCTCTTGACACTTTTTGGTGCATTTTTGTACTTCTTTGAATGTGCATATGCGGACTTACCGACGGTGTATTGACGGCATTCTAAAGGCCCTCAACAGCCTCAGATAGAGCAAAAATCTAAATTTCTACCCTGGCTGATACATTTTCTGTGCAGCACACAGAGCATTAGGGGCATGGTCATCTAGAAAGAGGAGCTGCTTGGCTGTGGAGACTGCACTGGGAATTTACCTCCTGAAAGCTGTTTTCTCTGTTCCTTTCAGACCTCTAAACTTCAACATAATTGTTGAGCTGGTCCTAGCAAAGGAGAGTGATCAGGTCATAAGCATCAAGATGTGATCTGTTAAACCAGTAATAACTTGATTACAAAGAACCAAATTAAAGACTCTTTTGTGTTTTCATTTCTTTTCCTGGCCTTCTCCGTCATGGGAGAGGATGCCTTCACACATGGCCTTAGAATGCCGTACTGGAGTCAGAATGCAACAACAGTCAAATGAAAATAAGATGTATTGCAACTTACTTAAAGAATGAAAACTGTATCACACAAATGTTTACAAGTCCAAGTAGACAGCGAACCCCTGTACAATATGTAATTTATGCAAGGGATTGCATCTTTTTTTTGTAATGAATGCACTACGCAACCCTGTATATATTTTACAATGTCTTTACAGAGAAAAAAAAATAATCATTTACTGTAGTGTTGTAAAATAATGCACTTTTCTAATTTTTTCATTAAAAATCCTATGGCACGTTTTCAAATGTATATTGTTTCTTTTATATTGAATGTGGAAATGTTAACTTCCTGTAAAATTGCACTACGGAAGTAAAATCCACTGATGGAACTTATTTTGTTAAAGAAAAGTCCCTTGACAACCAACAGATGTTTATGATTATACCATATGTATGTGTGTGCATATATGTGTATATAGTGTACATGTAATGTATGTATATGTATATGCACACACACACATATATCCAGTGATATGTGTATATATAAAATGGTATAGGTCCAGATTTATATATGATTGTATTAATATAATATCTATAGATTGATAGATATATAGATATGTATATATATTCATACATACACACAAGAATCACAATGTACAAACCCAGAAAGGATTACTCATTAAATTTAAGGGGGTTGGGGGGCAGAAAGATGTCATATACAGAAGATATTTTGCATTGCAATAAAAGCTTTTTTGACAAAAGTACGTGCAGAGTGAAGTATGAACCTTCATCAAATAACCAATGGTGCTGTTCCCAAATGACTGCAGTTCAGAACAAGCAAAAATAAACTGCTTAGAGGAGGCATAAGAGCAGAGTCAGTGCATGGTGGGCTGGAGTTAGCTGTTGAGACTCCCCCCATCTTAACTTTGTGGAGCTAAAGGGCAGGTCCTTCTGATATCAAACTGAAAAGCATGACTTCTCCTGATCTGAGATCAGTGTTTCACTCACTGTTACTCCAGTCCTGCCTAATAAAAGAGGGGAAGTGGGTCTCAGTGCTAATTTTAGCTGGCAGATATTGCCTTGAGGCACAAGCATGATTCCTTGTTTGGGATGGAGTGTTGGACAGCTCGTACTCTTGTTGCCATCCAGGTAAGTTACAAAGGAAACCAGAGACAGGCCTTCATTTTGTCCTTATTATGTGATTTTGTCATGAACGAGTGCTTTAAGATCACTTAAAGAATCACCATTAAATGTATCAGTAAAGACAGGTTTAATAGTCATTGGCAAGGTTCACGATACCACTTCCTAGATGGTTAAGGCACACTGAGGAAAGGCAAAAAAACCCATCCAGAGTGAATCAATCCAAACCTAAATAAACCCAAAACTATCCATGTGGAGGTGGGGTGGGGGGAGGCACAAAAGGATAGAAATGGTAAGGATGAAAAGGAAAATGCCCGAAGGCTCAACATCACTTAACAGCATATAAACTTAACAGTACTTAACAACACCTTAGCAGAATTTAACTTAACTTATAACTTAAATAATTTGGCAAAGAATTCCCATAGGATTTACTGTACCACAACAGTAACTTAATTAGAGGACTCGTGTACAAATCCAAAGTGTCTAAGGATCCAGGAGAGCAGCATTTCTCCCCCATTTGCTATGGCATAAGCACATTTGCATGCACAGACATTAAGAGCCTGTCCAAGGTACTTGTGAAATTGCCCTTGAAGGTAGAGAAACATGTCAGATGCCTTTGTATGTTCTCTATGGGTGAAGAGTTGAGGAATGGGAGGTATCAGGCCAGGATCTGTTCAGTGATCCCCCAAGTACAGCAACCTTGAGAGTTCTCTGTCTCAGAGAGGTGTCCACTCAGAGAGAGATGCTGGTCACAGTCCTCTCTGGTCCAGGTGAGCCCAAAGAGTCTCACTTTGGGCTGCTGTTTGTTGGGCCACAAGAGAGTCTTGGGCTTTGGTCGTAACAGTGTTTCATCCTGGCTGCACTTCAGGTCGGTGGCTTTCTTTGAAAATTTGAGAACAAAAATATCATCCCGCTTGGGCTGTTATTCAGAAAAAAAAAGTGTTTCCAAGGCTGTTCATTAAGAGAAAAAAAAACCAAAAAAAAACCAAAAAACAAACAAACAAACAAACAAAAAATCACCAGGAGCTCATTAGACAGCACAAATTCCTGGGAGCAGATAGTGTTTCTGATAAACTCAAGAGGGGCTCAGCTCAGGAGCTGTTCATAAGTGCTGAGGCCTAATGAGATTTTTTCAGGTTATAGTGTGGTCTGGGGGAAGAGGCACCACCACTTCTGGTCCTACATGGGCTTCACCACACCCTGCTACTCATGGAAGGATTGTAAAAGCTGCCAGAGTTAATATTTCATGTTTGAGAAACATCTCACTAATGGGAAGAATCCCCTATTTTTCCTTCCTTTTCTTGGTGATGCTGTGGCCAGAAGCTGATTCCAGCTACACAGTGACAGAGAGTGAGAGGTTTTATATTTCCTTCCAGCAGCCTTAATGAAAGGAAACATCTACACAAACAGTGAGAATAGTTAACCATTAGCATAAAAAGCTGACTGCAGCAAATGTGCCATGACATGCAGTGATAAAACATAGACCAACTACATGTTACCATATAATCATGGAATTGCTTGGATTGGAAGGGATCTTAAAGATCATGTCATTCCAATCCCCTGCCAAGGTCAGGGACACCTTTCACCAAACCAGGCTGTTCCAAGACTCATCCAGCCTGGCCTTGAACACTTCCAGGGATGGGGCAGCCACACCTTCTCTGGGCAACCTGTGCCAGGGCCTCACCTCCAATTATAGTGAAACATTACAGCTACAGTGAGATGAGTTTGTTGTCACAGCCTTCATCTGCTCTTGCTGTGTATGAGTCTCACTTACAAATGAGTGAAGAGCCAAGAAGTTCTGTGTGTTGGTACACAGTCAGTGCTCTACACATCTTTATTTAGTGTCTGGCCTACGTTAAAACAATAAAAAAAAAATGCATGTGAAATCTTCATTTTCTGATGAAGGCAGAAGTATCTATGGCACAGAAAGGAGAAAAACAGCAGTAACCACAGAGAGAAAGATATCCAAGCAATCTCATATATGTTTTCTGGGCTGCATCAGATAGCATCCTTTATTGAGAGGGTAATGAGTGGCGCAGGTTGCCCAGAGAAGGAGTGGATGCCCTATCCCTGGAAATGTTCAAGGCCAGATGGGATGGGGTCTGACACACCTGGTCTAGAGAGTGGCATCTCTGCCCATGGCAGGGGGTTGGAACTAGATGACCTTTAAAGTCCTTTCCAAACCAAATGATTCTATGATTTCTATGAACATGTCTGTTAGCAGTCAAGATCAACTATTTATTTCTTTTTGGATTGGGATTTGAAAGAATATTTTATCATGCACAGAAAAGCTGAAGTGTTGTTGAACCCCATTTGCTCCTTTTCCAAAAGCCTTTTGGAGTAATTAATTAAGCAATCAATAATATAGACTGGATGACAACATTTTAAAGGGCTCCAGGTAGTGCCAGGAGAATTTGAGGACTTTGCATGTTGAGCTTTTCTTAACTGCAGACTTCAGGAGATGGGAGTAGAAATGAAGGAATAAACCTTCATTCTTTCATCTATAGGCCAATAAATATCTTTATAAATTTGAATCAAAGTCTGATTTGTCAGGGTTTGGCTGCTGCCATGTGCGTGGGTCCTATTTCAGAGGAGGAAAGGAATTAAGCATCCTGCAGTAAAAAGCAAGAGCCTGCTCAGTACATATCAACTGCTTGGTTGACAGCAAACCAAATATTTCAGTCACTGAAAACAGGTTTGTGTTTGTAATCACACTGTGACCAAATCTCTGCATCCTTCTCACCTGAGGCAATGTCTTTAGTTCAGCTTGTCCATTGTCAAAACAGTGACTTTTGAGAGGGAACAAATGAGGGAATTGTACTGGAAGCACACCAAATAATGAGCAGTACAGAAGAGGTAAATGAGCTCTTTCCTGTTGTGCTCTCTCACTCTCCCAGGACAAAGCAATACCCAATTAAACAGAAACTAAAATATTTAGAACTGAGAGAAGAAAATATTTTTATTTCTGTTACTAAAATAAAAATGTTTAGGAATAAGAAAAAAAGCATATTTCTAGGATCTTCAGAGCCAGGAAAAAAACTCTTATTTGATTAAAATGTAGAAAAGAAAGGCTCTGGAAGACCTGGAATCAGTGTATGAGTGCAAATTCAGCCACTGAAGAAGGTATAAAAAACTAGTTTGATGCTGGGACATGATTCTGCCTCTCTGCTGGACCCCACCTGGAGCACTGTGTCCAGCTCTGGAGCTCCCAACACAAGAAGGACACAGACCTGCTGGAGGTCACAAAGATCATCAAAGGGCTGGAGCACCTCTGCTGTGAATTCAGGTTAAGAGGGACTTGGGGTAGTTCAGCCTGGAGAAGAAGAGGCTCTTGGGAGACTTTAGTGCCTCTTCCAGATCCAAAGGGGCTACCAGGAGAGCTGGAGCTGCAGGAGAGCAGGAGAGGAACATTTGACAAGGACTTGGAGTGATAGGACAAGGGGGAATGGCTTCAAACTGAAAGAGATTTAAACTGCTATTGGGGAGAAATTTTTTTACTGTGAGGGTGCTGAGGGCCTGACACAGGTTGCCCAGAGAAGCTGTGAAAGTGGAATCCCTGAAAGTGTTTAAGGCCAGGGTGGATGGGATTCTGAAAAACCTATGGTCTGGTGGAAGGTGTCCCTGCCCACATCAGGGGGACTGGAATTAGATGATCTTTAGAGTCCCTTCAAACCCAACCATTTTACGATTATATTCAGACTATCCTGGGCTCCAGCATTTTACTTCTGGGAAATGCTGACTGTTGAAGAGAAGGAAGAAAATGTCCTTGCAGATGAAGCCAATGCACTGTGCCACTTTCATAGAGGCTGTTGATGAAAACTCTTGGCTTTAACACTTGCCATGGATTCAGATGACCTTTCCTGACTTAGCTCTGGGGTTATTTCCTGCAAGTCTGGCTGAGGTGGAAACATGTACCTTTGTTTCTAAGAAGGTGGAAAGGCTAGAGATAGAAACTACTGACCTGTACCAGCCCAGTCTATACTGAGTTAATCTTTCCCTTCTATCTTCTAGTCAAGGTTGAGAGGCAGGAAAAAATCCTCTACTTCCATATCCATTTTGCTCCTACATACATCACACACTAATGGTCTTGCGTCACAACAGACCCCAGTTTCACTTTGGAATGAACTTGGTATTTCCAAAGGGAGCAACCAACAGCTGTGACATTCAAACTTAGGTTTGATTAAAAGGAGAACATATGGTGTGTCTTGGTCCTTCCCTCTACAAAAGCCAGCAGCTGATTTTTCAAGGAAGAAGAGTTTAGTCCATCCTTTGGTGTCCTGTGCTGCCCAGTGGATTGGGAGCAAGAGCTTTTATCTTTGGTTTCACTGTTGTAGTGTCTGACGTTCCAGCTGCATTTTGAGTAGGAGGATGCAGAGGCAAACTGCAAGGTACTGACATTTATGAAGCTTTAGGACAGAGGTTTGCTGTGTTATGCACAGAAATGAGAGGGAAAATGGCCAACTCACAGTGTGAGTGACCTTGAACTCAAACTATGAGTGGTGCCTCTCGATGATGGCTCACATTTAGTGCCCACAACTACTGCTGTGCTCTTCTTTTTTTATTTCTACTAAATAAAATGTAAGAGATAAAAGGAGACAAGGAGCAGAGATGAAGCAGGAAGACAGTGTCCCTGCATTCCAGATTCATGTTGCCATTGTGAAACACTGCACAGTAGAAGTGATCCCAGTTTTTATTCCTGGGTTAGTCTGTCTCTCCCTATGCTGTGCATAGGCTCTGCATTTCAAAATAAATCTGATATAAACTCATAGAATTTATATTACTGTAAACAAGGGGAGTATTTGGACTGATGGGTTAAAATAATCTGTATTTTGATGTGAGAGCCTGTGTGGTGCTATGGGACAAACTGATGGGTGGTAGTGTAAAAGCCAACACCACTGAGACAGGATTCAGCTTAATACAGATGTGGTGAAAAAAGAAAGGGGAGGATAGGGCAGCAATTAACAGAGTCTGATTCTGTTCTCCTTGGCTCTGACTTCATGCTCACAATACACTTCTCTTCATAATGCTAATACAAGTTCCCTCTTTTTTTTCCTTTCAGAAACATCTTCGGAAAAGTTTTTTCTACTCATATTGTAAATTTACCTGCCCAGAAGTTATGGTCATCGAGGAAGAACTCTCTTGCAACTATAAAACATGTAGATAGTGGATGTGGATGCTAATAGCTTCTGGCTCATTAGTACAAGAGCAAGTATCTGTGGGAAGTAATTGCTGTAAGGGTAATAATGTAGGAAACAGCCAAAACATCGATCTCTGTGTGAAGGTTAATCCCCAGGTGATAAATCATTTAAATTAATCACCCAGTGCTGCAGGCAATGATTAGTGTCTGCTCCCCCGAGGGAGAGGGATGGAGAGGGGGAAATCTAGAACGCAAATCATGCTGTATCTCTTGTCCTTTGGATATTCTCCCCCTCCTTGCAACAGCCTGAAGGCCAAAAGGGCTTTCCCAGCTGTGGTCTTACTGGGAGTCCTAATGCAAAATGTCAATCAAGTCTGGCAGATTTGCTAACAAGAAGAATAAGAGGTGACCAGATGCTGCTTAAATGAAAGGGAGAGCTCTGGGAGCCCCCTTGGTAAGTGGAATCCCAAACACAATCTTTGGTGATTGCACTTGGATAATTTCAAGATGATTTTGGCCTGCCTTTGATCATTTAAATCCAGCCCATGTTGATAGTGGGAACACTCACCATTCAGTGACCATGTAGTTCCTTTTAGTAGATGAATTTTCAAACTTGCCATTTCCTCCCTGTGCTTCATTAGATGATGTGATGTGGTCCAGGGCTGAATGAGTTGTAGGGACAGAGGATTCAGTCATCTTGCATTAAAAAAAGAAAAAGAAATCATCATATTTTATGTATTTTGGCCTTAAGTGAAACAGCTGAAGGAAGTGATGATCTGGAGATGCTCCTGAGCTCCCTCCAGACTTCCCACAACCTGAGAGATAGCATAAGGGTTCATATCCATCATGAGGTCAGGGTCTTACCGAGCTGTTGTGTAGCAAATGAGCTGTAAAACCTGGACTCAGGTCTCTCCTCAGCCCATGGCCATGCTGTGTGGAGTTTCCAGTCAGTTCTGATGGAGTGTGTGCTTCTGGAAAAATACATAGAGGCATTTATTCTACATCAGATTTACTGGGGAGCTACCTGGCCTGCTCTATGCCAGCTAATCCTCTGTAGAAAACTGGTGTATAAAAAATTGTATTCCTTCAAAGACCTTTTCACAGGGTCAATCCTTACACAGGTTCAAAACCCAAAGGCAATTAACCCACCCAGCAGGCTCCTAGCAGGGAAACATGAGGAGTGAAGGGTGCTAAAAGGGGTTGTAATGAACTGACCTCAACCCCATTCCTCTCCTCAGGAGCTGGGAATAAAGAGGTGAAGTCAGGACTGGGAAAGGTATGGGGAGAAGGTGCTGTTTCAGTTGATTTCTCATAATCCAAATTTACTTTAACTTGCAATAAATTAATTATCTTGGTTTGAGTCTACTTTGCCCATGACAGTAAGAGATAAGTAGTCTCCCTGTCTTTATCTCAATCCATAACATTTCTGCCCTTTTGTTTTGTTTTTTTCCCCCATCATGCCCTGTTGAGAAGTGTAAGAGCAGCTGTGTGGGAGTTTGTCTCTAGCCAGGGTTAACCCACCACAACATCCAAGTGGAAACAGCTGTAAACAACTTGGTCTGACTTCAGTGTTGATCCAGCTTTAATCAGGAGGCTGGGCTAGAGACATCCTGAGGTACCTCCCAGCCAGAACAAGGCTGTGACTCTGAGTTTGAATCAGTGTAAAACAAAGGAGACACCTGCAATCAACCCATATCCCATAGACAGAACAGCACTGACACAATGGATACTCAAAGACAGCCTCTCCATATCAACAACACTTCTCAAAACACAACAGAACCAAACTGATGCTGTGAAGGTTTGACCTGGTGCTCGTGAAAGAGGAGTAAGCTTAAATGAAGCATGATCTAAGCACACTTAAAATAAATCTTGTGCGAAGCTTAGTCACGTATGGACATTTTCACAGCACCCTGGACTTACCTTGCAATGATCATTCACACCTGTCTTCCACTGGGCCCAGAC
This sequence comes from Erpornis zantholeuca, assembly GCA_013400515.1. NCBI lineage: Eukaryota > Metazoa > Chordata > Aves > Passeriformes > Timaliidae > Erpornis > Erpornis zantholeuca. Next base: position 64,147 of record VZTN01000010.1, read on the forward strand.
ATTGCACATGCAGCAGCTTTGGTGCCTCCCAGGGAGAGCTGTGCAGGCTCAGGTAGGGAGACATTAATCACTGAGGACAGCCAAGTGACGGATGGCTGAGTGAACAGGGCACAGCAGGCTTCCCTCCCCAGACAAGCCTCTGATAAGCAGGAGCCAGGGTTGTAAGGACATGATTATCAGTGTAGCTGTCTGATTACCAGAGAAACAGCAACAGAAAACACAATCTGGTTGCAACTGCTACCTGAGCACCTTTTCCCCACAACAGCTCTGGGAGAGGCAAAGTCAGACAGGAGATGGATGGCCCTGCAGAGGCTGCAGCCCTGTGAGCTGCTTGTGAAGCAGAGTTATGTGCAGAGTGCAAGACCTAGGAAGCTGTGCTGCTCCCTCTGCTTCTAGAGGATCCTGTACCTAAAGAAAAGTTGTAAGTCAGCCTCTCCTGGCCAACCTGAGTCTGTGTAAATTCATGAAGAGACAGAAGATCTTTAACCACTGATTGGGGAAAGGGCTGTTGTGATCAGGGCAAAGAAACAACTGCACTCATCAGTGTTGCCACATCTTTTCACTCCCCTGCAAAGCTGTCAGGGGTTCAGTGGTGTGTCTGGAATATCCCCTCAAGTCAAGGGGCATTCCCTTTTGTAGCATCACACTGATGGCAGCGCAGAGAGCAAAGCCCCACCTCAGAGAGACAGGCTGTTGACAGGAAAATGTCTGGGTCATAAAACCAATGTTCAAAATTATGACAAAATTTTTCTTCAGGAGAAATCTCCATAAAATGAGAGAGATCAAGGAAGATCAATGATCTTCCTTCTAGCCACCTCCTAAGGTGGATGTAGGTCTCTGCTGTGGCACATAACACAAAGGGAATCTGAGATCCTGTACAGGTCTCAGCAGGAAGAAATGGTGCCTTAGACAGACCATTTACCTTCCCCAGCTAGCTGAGTTAGATGTTATAGCTCCTTATCTCCATTGACTTTATCAAGAACCATACTCTGGTGACCCTTATTATAAGGCAGTGTGAATAAATCACATCACAGCAGCTGAGAGCCTCATGCTGCTGCAAACAGAGGACTCAGCCCTCCAGTTCAGTGGTGCTTGACTCAAGTGATTCAAAGAAAAAATGACCACAGAGGGAAAAAGTGATACTGGTGTGTTTGTGAAGACTCTCCTACACAGTCCTATCATATGTAAAAAATTACCTTTCCCCAAAAATAGCTGGGAGACTGTGACTTATAGAGTTTAAATTCTGTTCCAGCAGTGGGTTTCATGGCTCTGCTTGGTTCCAGTACACATTTCCTTCCATTTGGGTTCAGTCTGTTCTTTATCTGTGCCATCCCTGGCTGAAGGACAAGGATGTTTTTTATCACCTTAACCTCTGGACAGGAAGCTACACAAAGTCATGCTCCACCTGTAAGGATGCTTCTGAGGGCATACACTGTGGCAGTGATATATTGCTCCAGAAGAAATAAAAGAAACATTTGCATTCAATTTTCAATAAGCAGATGGCACAAGGCTTGTTTTACACTGCAGTAAATTTTGAAGTCCCTACTGAAAAATAAGAAAAGAGAATGTATTCACTTTTATTTCAAACTTCCCCTGTTTCCATGGCAATATCCCAGTGAGGTACCAAGAGTAGATGCTGGGATATGAGGTATTAAACAGTTCTTTCTCTCTGTATCATGAAGGCAATGCTGAGATTCATGTGCAAAGAAAAGCCAGTTGGGAATGACATGGGTACACTGAAGAATTATTACACAGAGGAGGAGAAAATCTCAACACCCTGTGAATCCACAGAGGGAAAAGGTAAATTTGTCACTTTGTTTTAGCCCTGAGCACTTCAATTGATTTTCAGTAGAGCTGTACCAGCACTAAAAAGATGGGACCATTCCCACGTGGCATGGGTGGCTGGATGGAGCCAGACTCCAGCTGGAGCTGTGCAGCAAGAGGATGAGCAGCAACAGACATGAACAGCAGAAAGTGAAATACAGAGGAAAAGTCATCACAATGAGAATGGTCAAACCCTGGAACAGATTGCCCCAGTGCTAACCTTGAAATAATCAAAGTGAGTGAAATAATGAGTGGAAAAGCTCTTTAGCAGCTTGATCTAATTTTGAAGTTGGCTCTGCTTTATTCAGAGGTTAGATGATCAAGTTCCACTTCCACTCTAAATTGTTCCATTATTTTATGTTTCCCTGTCATGGGCACTTCAAGAAGCTTCCTTTTCCCTTTCACACTGTATATTTAGCCTAGTCTGTAGGAAAGGTAAATGAAATGATTCTACTTTTGTTGCATCCTTTTGCAGATCATTCTGTTTCATAGATTTTGGTTATAATGAGTAGGAAAGTCAAATTTCTCCACTGCTCCATTCTCCTCAGATTTAACACTGCCCTTGGCTGACACCTGACTGAGCTCTGTATTTACTGTTTACTTCAGTAACTGGAGGACTTTGATGCCACAACAACCAGAAATGTGTCACCTCTGAGATAAAATGTGTCACCCAAGCGCCATTAGCCACTTGAGCAATATCACAGGATCATATGATAATTCACTTTGGAAGGGACCTTAGGAAATCATGCAGTCCAGCCTCGTGCCTGGAACAGGACACAGTGAAAGTTGATTTATACAGACTCACTGATTTGGGGAAGAGTGTGGAGTAGAATCAGTGAATTAGAGGACCTGAATTATAACAGGCATTGGATTGTTTTCTCTAAAAAAATATACATAGTGATCTGGTGGTGGTGGTAGTAGTAGTATGCATTGAAGTACTAAGCCTTTAGATAGAAAAATATTTCCTTATTATAATCTAGATGGGGGAAAAACCAAAATGGACATTAAAAGAGGTATAATGGAGTAATAATTTTACAACATTTCAAATTACATTACATTTGTGAAAGATGCATCCTTATCACACAGCTGGAAAACATTCATACTGTCCTCAGTCCCAGGCCATTTCTTTACAGCTACATCCACTCTCCTCTCAAATTAGAGTTTTTGTTCTCTGAGGGGGAGGCTTGCCCCAGCAGCATTCAAAAAAGCTTAGGATCCTTCATAAGGGAAGACAACAAAAACAGGATTTTGCCTGTGACTTGGGAAAGAAATTGAGATCTCTTCTTAACCTGTTTGCATGTGGGAAACCTGAAGGTTATTCTTTAAGTGGGTCAAACACATGAATGTATTTTTTTCCCCGACTTCCAAGCTGGGCCAAGATTTCAAGAGGCCAAGATTTCAGTAACACTGTCTCTGCTGTTAATGTGGGGGCAAAGGAATGAATGAAAATCTCCACAGCACAATGTGAAGCCATCTGTAGCTCTCTCCTCACAGTAAAGTCCTTGGATCAGATCTTACTCAGCCCTTAAAAATCCACCTATAAAGATAGGCCACCTTTTGTAATAACTCTGAGCTGGCTACCAAGAGGAAAAGTAGCTGCTTTCCTGAATTCTACAGACAGCCAAAGTCTGTCCTGCTGTGGGTCCCAAGAAGTCTGGTGCATTCCCTTTGTTCTTGTTCTTACTGCACTCAATTTATTACTTTCATGTTTTCATTATCATATTCCCATCAGTCCCTCACGGAACAGCCACTGCTTTGTGCTTTGAACAGCGACTCTCACCATGAGCTTGTTTCCTTCTTCAGTTACTCCTGAAAGAGAGCCTGTTGGGATGCTCCCACCTTCCCAGGGTTTCTACCTGAGGGTGGCACAGGCTGGGAAATCCTTCCTTTTGGGAGGGGATCCTAAAACAAATGATGACATTGATTATAGTGAGAAGTTTTAAGTATAATCTGAACATACTTTGCCAGGGAGGGAGGCACCAGCTGGGTTCTGAGGCCCTGCTAAGCCTTTTAACCCATTGCAAGAAACACTAAAGGGTCTAAAGCTCAGACAGAGCAAAATAAATTCTTGGCCTGCAGAATGACCCATCAGGAAAGTGAGACTGAAACCCACTTGGCACAGCTGCATCTCCTAATAAAGGAACAGTGTCTTCATCTCTAGTGTAAAAGATAACCAGAGTGAGATGGGCTGTGATCCATGTCACTGGGAATATCTGAGTACTGAAATTGATTTGGTTGAGACCACTTTAGTTGTTGAGAAGAAATTTAGAAGAGCACAAGTCTTGTTCTGATTTCAGGAAAGGCATTTGTAGATTCAGCTGACATTCACTGTGATCCAGGTCTGAAGGCTGGGTGTGTTTTAGCAAAAAGACTGAAAGTATCTGGCTAGACAGGTCCTGTTTGGACACTGACCATCTTCCAGGAGTACCCAAACACCAGACAGCACCAACTGTTCTGTAACTATTTAGGAAGAGAAATGCTTGCAGGAAACACTTTCTTCTGTAGCAACAGATGGCTTGAAGCCACCAGGTGTAAGAATTCCTAATCATGTCCTTCCAGAGGAGCTTGTGCAAAGGGCAGAGGAGGGAGAGAAATGTGTCCTAGATTCAAAAAAGTGCTCATCTGCCCTCATGCTGTCCTTCAGCTGTAAAGGGAGAAGCAGAGTCTTACCTCCTCCTTGCAGAGATGAATCTCATTCAGTGAGCTAAGCCAATTAGACAGGTACAAAACCAAACAGAGAGTTTTTAAAAAACACATGAGCTGTAAGGTGGCTTGTTTTCAAGGTTCATTGTTGGTATATTTTTGTGGCATTTGGAGGACTGGGATGGAGCTTTCATATTTGCAAAAGCAATGACATATGGGTGGAGGGCTGTGCAGAGAGCATGAGGCAGAGAGACACCTCTGCCATCTCTGCTGAAATCTCAGAATTTCAATATTAATAATATTAACACACACGGAGGCTGAAATAAAATGTATGCACCAGGGCTTTGATATTTAAATATGGTCTTTTCAGTGAGCAGTGGAGGATAACGAGATATGACAGGGAGAGCAGTTCTCAGAACCACAACTAATAAGGAATTCAGACCCCTAAAGTTACTTTGTGGGATATCTAATTTTCACTCTTCTGGCTCTAAGAGTAGAACTGAGACGTCCTGCTTGAGCGATACAGGTGTCCTACATTATGTACACAAAGTTGTGATATGTATTTGACAGACCAGACAGTTCTGCTGCCTTTTAGAGTGGTCTCAGCAGGCTGGAGAAATGGGCTGATAGTAAGTGCAACAAAGGGAACTCCAAGTCCTACCCCCTGGAGAGAAATTACCTCAGACACCAGTAAAGGCTGGGGAACAAGAAGCTGGAAAGCAGCTTTGCAGATAAAACCACAGAGGTCCTGGTGCACAAGTTGCAGATGAGCTGGAAATGTGACTTTTCAGCAAAAAAAAAAGGCCAAGAGCCTCCAGTGCTGCATTAGGCAGTGCTGGCAGCAGATCAAGAGAGGGTGGTCCTTCACCTCTACCCAGCACTGGTGGGAACCTCCAGGAGTGCTGTGCCAGTGCTGGGCTGCTCAGCAGAGCACAGACATGGACATGCTGGAGTCAGTCCAGTAAAGAGCCACAGAGATGGGTCAGGTGTTGGAGCACCTGATATATGAGCAGAAACTGAGAGGCATATTCAGCCCTGAGAACAGAAGGTTCAAGGGGATCTTCTCCATGCATATAAATATTTGATGAGGTGAATTAAAGAAGATGGAGCCATCTTGCAGTGACCAAGGTGTCCTCAGTGGTGTCTAGTGACAGTGATGCCTTAGGTCTTAACTTTTATATTTTTCAAATCCTGTACTGTTAGTGTAATTCTGAAGTTTACTGTAGCTTGTTAAGTGCTGTTCTCTTATGCTAAGTTAGATGTAACAAAGCCTCTCCAAGGACACCCAGACCCTCCTTGGCCCAAGAACTGCAAACCTTCATCTTGGGGAGAGGGGGGCAAGCTTGGGGAAATTCCATCCTTGGCTGGGTTCTGCTTGGTGAATTTATGCTGATATAAAAGTGTGAAGAACTTGTAACTTGTCATCCATTTCAGGCTCCACTGAGGCAGGACTCTCTGGAGCCCAGGGTGTACCTCTGAAGGCCTTTAAAATAAATACCTCCTTTATTCCTGTCTAGTCTCTGTTTCTAGGTAGCCATTTAAGGCATCAACAGGACAAAGGGAATGACAGAAAATGAAATAGAGGAAATGCCATTTAAATGTAAGAGAAAATATTTCTCCTGGAAGAAGGGAAATTGAGGGAGCACAGACTCTGGAACAGGTCACTCAGTGAGTTTGTGGATTCTCCATCCTTGGTGGTACTCAAAATCTGAAGGGATGTGGCCCTGAGCAAATTCCTCTAGCTGGTACACAGTCTTATAGGCTTAGAGAAACAAGCTTTTGAAAATGCAAATGGACAATAAAGTCCAAGATTTTAGAGAATATCTCACTTTAAAAGAAGTGAGATATAAGCTGTCCTTTTGCAAATTATGTGCTAAAGGAGTAATACACAGAGAGACAGGAAAGGCTACTCTGCATTCAGTGTTCAAAGAACTGAATGTGTCTGTCTGGGGAGAGTCCTGGTTAGAGTTTCTCTGCAGACACAGAATTTTCTGATGGCATTCTCATATTTGCCACTAAGAACCTCACCAGCTGGGCTGTCATGTGATTAGGGGTAGAGTGGGACCAGAATGGTTCTGCTGATTTCCCTCAAAACTAGAATTCATGGATCATTTAATCACAAATTCCCTAAAACCTCAGTGCAGTCTTGATCCAAAAGCAACCGTAGGCCACACGCATCAGTAGCACTTATTTAGCTGGATAAAATGTGGTTGTCAATTTACATGGCCCTGTGGGATCTGGAGACTAATGATGAGGCTTCACCCTGGCATTTGACTGTAGCTGCTGTGGGGAGGGAGAGCACCTTCTTTTACAGTGACTTAAAAATTTATCCCCTGACCACAGGAATATTAATTAAATAACTGTATTGTCCATCTGGGCGAGCAGAGGTCACTCTAGGCTATATCCAAAAGACATTTCTCTGTCAAACACTACTGGGGCCAGGCCATGGGGTGGGGATGGGATGCTGCAACACTCTTCTCAACTGAGTAAGAAATCTCTGGATCTGAAGAAACTGCGAACTTAAATTATGAAAGAGCAAAGGGATCTATGCATGAGTTGCCTTTTGTGAGGCAGCCAGATGGTGAATGGGTTGTGCAAGTCCTTGAATAAGAAGCCTGAGAAGCATCTTTCAGCTTATTAGCTGAATCACAGAGTGTGAAAGAAACTTTGAAACCTGCTAGACTAGAAAGTAGCATATTTATAGAAACATCTCTGTGAACTGCATTATCTATTCCTGCACTGCACACTATGTCTCGTATTACTACTATTTGCTCTTAACTTAGCCCAGCTTGAAATGAAGTGATTTAGAGATAATGGGCTAATAGCAAGACTTTTCATCCCTTTGTCATGCCAGACCTTAAAATGAAGATACTGAGATCGTCTAACAGTACTCAATTCATGGAAAATCCCAAGAAAATGGGAATGTACCCCCCCCCCCACCTGCTGATGCCTTAGGTTTTAACTTTTATAGTTTTCAAATCCTGTACTGCTAGTGTAACTCTGAAGTTTTCTGTGACTTGTTAAATGCTGTTCTCTGTGTGAAGATAGACATAACAAAACCTCTAACTTGCTCTTCAAGGACATCCAGAAACAAGAACTGTAAACAGTCACCTTGGGAAGAGGAGGGCAAGCTGGGGAATCACATCATAAGCTAGGTTCTGCTTGATGAATTTATGCTGTTATAAAAGTGTGAAGCACTTGTGACCTGGGGACGTCCATTTTGGGATCCACTGAGGCAGAACCCTCTGGACCCTGAAGTGTGCACCTGAAGGCCTTTCAAATAAATACCACCTTTTTTCCTTTATTCCTGTCTAGTCTCTGTTTCTAGGTAGCCATTTAAGGCATCACTGCCACAGGCTGCCTGGCAGCATTGTACCTGGGAGAAAGGAGAATCTTCTCATGGCCACCAGTAAGCCAGAAGGTCTTTGATGTGGGAACTTCGTGTTGGGACCACTGAGTCTGCAAGGGCTCTAAGGTAACACTGCAGAGACACCGACAAGAGGCTGATACAGCAGGAAGAGACTCATTCCATTGTGTCCTGAGAAGGTGGTCCTCTCCTGGGAAGTAGCTTGGCCCAGAGCCCAGCTGCTTGGGTTACAGGAGCAGCCCATGAATAGCCTGGGTTTAGGGAGGCTGCAGTTTATTTACTTCCAAATACCTGAGAAACAACGTCAGTGAGTGCAGCACCTGCCACAGAGACAGTCCTGCTTTACCATAACACAGTTTTAGAGCAGATTCTGTTACCACTACAACAAAAGAAGTTGGATATATCAGGCCTGATTATGGATGCATATGCTGTGAGACTTTCAGCTCTTTCCCCGAGTGTCTCTGTACATTTCTCGGTGCCAAGGTTAAGAAGGTTGAGGATGTTGTGAGAAACAGGTTTATCCTTAATCAGTCAAAGCCAAATCAGTGCGAAACAGATCAGTGCAATGCAGAGGATTAGTCCTAGCAAAGGTCCACAGCACTGCAGAACGGAGAAACCAGCTCCCATGGTCTCGAGGAGATGTGCAGATAACTGTCCCTGCAGTGAACCAGATGTCCTGGCACAGAGAATAATCACCTTGAGCAGTGCTCCCCAGGGAAATGGAGCACTGGGGAGGTCATGAACAGGAGGAGGCTCATTACTGTCTCTCCTCACACAGGGAGGGGTGGGTGTGACTCAGGGTGATGAGTGGGGGTGGTGGTGGGACAAGGGAGGGATGTACCAGACCCAGAGCATCTCCTTCCTGGGTGGGGAACAGCTCAGGGCAGTGCAGCTGGGTGGGCTCTTCTCAGGGAGCTCCTTGGTGGACAGCCTGGCCTTACTCTGCACTGCTGGGATGGAAGGAGAAGGAGCAGGGGAGAGGAGCCCTTTGTACGAGGGCTCTATTCATCACTGAAAAGCCTTTATCTCAAGCCTTTTCTTAGTGTGTAGTATCAATTAACACTTACCTGAGCTCTCCAGCAAAATGATTCCTGCTCTTCTCCCCACATCCCACACCCACCAACTGCTTTGAAAGTCACTGCTTTTCCCACCAAATTGCAGCCAAGTGGAGAAAGGGAAGCAGCATAACACATGTAACCTTTGTAGATGTTTTAAATCAGGACTATCTTGTGGCCACATCTTGTTTTGAGGGGATTTGGGGAGATTCTTTTGTTTCACAGTATAATGAGTGACTGCTTGGAGTGATGATCTACTGCTGCCTTCTGTCACCACTCAGGGCTGGAGAATGAGTTTAATAAAAAATTAAGATCTGCTATGGAAGTAAGAAGTATATAGCCACTGTAGGGAACTATTGCCCTGTGGGTTTTTTTTTGAGATTTGTTCCTTTAAAAGCAGTTGTAGTGTTTAAAATCAAGACAAAAACTACTCCTTTGTGGAAAAAAAGCTAAAGAAAATAAACTAGTATAAAACTCAGAACTGAGGGGATAAATCTCTACCTTACAGGCTTCCTCTGAAAGCACACGGGACCTTGGTCCTTTGGTTTGGAATGCCTGCACTTTGCTGAAGACAGAAGCCAAAGCCAGATCTCCTGGGGCACAGGCATTGCCTGTGCCCCTCTCACATAACCCAGCACTGCTGAGCACAGGGTCTCCATCCACCCCAAACACCAGCTGCAGATTCAGTACAAAGAGGCATTCCTTGATGTCAGGAAACTTTCAAGCCACAAATTCTAGGTCTGGCATGGTTTTTGTAGGTGTCTACAGGGACTAACACCTCCTGACCAGTTCGGCTGCTTCAAGTCAGCTGCACCCATGCAAATGGCAGAGGAGATTCAGCAGCCTGTTCCCTGGAGCTGGGTCTGGCTCCAGACTCTTGAATATCAGTGTGGGCAGCATTGGATCTTATCCCTCCCCAGTTTCCCTACTTCGTTATGTGGTGCCAAGGGGGTTTAGAGAGGTGTTTTACCTTCAGTACTTGTCAAACTACTGAAGCAGCTGAGATTTAGGGGCCTGAGAGGAGTAAAATGCAACACTCAAAACCATTAAAGTACTTTAAGTTAATCATTCAAGCAGTACTGTAAGCAGAGGGGAACTAAAGCCAAGACCTCACAGCCAAAGCCAACTTTTGGGTGTAGAATTCTGGACTATGATGTGTTTTTCTCCCTCAGCGAGTATTCTATGGGTAGGGCTGAGTTTTCTGCCTCAAAATTATTTTTTACCCAGCCAGGATTTGGTCTAGTTCATTAAACACAATACAGGTTGTCCAAGGAATATCATGTGCCTCACCCAGACTTGTGCATTTGTACCTTGTTTATCTCCCTCCTGCAAGAGGAGGGAGATAAATATGCGGCTTTTACACTAGTAGGTGGATAAATTTTCCCCAAAGAACCAAACTCAGCTCTGGGAAATGGGCTTGCAGCAATATCCCTGCATAAGGCTGACAGGAGTGGGGAGGATGGGACCTTTTGACTGAGTAGGTGTTTGAGTTATTGGGGAATTTAATTTCTTTTCCCTAAGCACTCCCTTCCTTTCTGTGGAAGTTATTTTTTCACTTGCTATTTAAACTGATGCAAAGGGCCTAACATAGATATCAGTATCCAAGCCTGCTGCAAGTATTAATGGATAATTGAAACAGTAATGCAAGTGAATGGGAGCATCCTCCAGCATGTAATTGACTGATGTCCTCAGTTCTATAGAAACTCACAGATCACCAGCTGGTTCAAGGTCTACTGGGGAGGAGGAAAATCCACCTACATACACAAACATAGATTCTGCCTTGTTTTAGGGCTTTCTGAAGCTTACAGTGATATTTGAATGAAAAATATTATTTCTGAAAATAACCTCAGTAGTTAAAAAGAAATATAGGAAGGCAATGCAATATCCCTGCAGGTGCAGATAACCTTCTGGGACTTACACCTGGGACAGAGAAGGTAAAGCATAACTCACAAACAATGGAGAAAGGATGAAAAAAAAATCTCTGAAGAGCTTTCATCAAAGAAAACTGAATTTAGGGGATGAATTTACCCCTTAAATCTAGGAGTAAAAATAGCTGAGTCTGTCTGATAGTGGTCTGAAAAATGAGTTCAGTTAGAATGGTCACAGCTGTGATGGACAGGGGAGCTGCTTCTTATCAGGTCAGGCCAGTAATGGAAAGGCAATGGGATTATCATCAAATAATTCTTTTGACTACCTATCAGTTACATATAAGTGGTTGCCTTACAGAACCAGTTAACTGGTGACAGTAAATCTGAGCGGAGCCTGTACACTTCAAATGGGGCTCTCCTTGTGCTCCTCCTTTGCTTGTTGGAGTGCATTTTGTTTTTCCATCTCTGATGTTGCTGGCTTAGCTCCGAGTAAGTGCTGCTGCTGTTTGATAGTGTGCTGGTTCCTAAGGGAAAGGTGCCAGGGATGCCACAGTTTCAAGCAGATATGCATCACCAGCAAGCCCCCCTCCTCACTCTGAACTGGTTTTGCCAGCACAACTACACTGAGCTCCCTTAAGAGATTTTTTTTCAGATAAAAGCTGAAGTCATGACAATGGCTCCTAAGAATAATGCACTTTCTATTATTGTTAATACTACTACCAATACTACCACTTCTACACGAGATGCAGCATAAGCAGTAGTGCTAGTGGTAAAAGCAACAAGGAATAATCATAGTAAAGACATTTCCCTGATTCTTCCTGCTCACTAAAGCTCCCCTGGCAAGAATAAAAGGAATGTCACTGACTGCCCAGCACTGCCTGACCTTGGATGGCTGTGGTTTATCCACACAGAGCTTCCTTGGGGTGTCCTTCACATTTGCTGTGGGGTTGCCTTTAAAATGAGGTTGAAGAGGGTGGAGAGGAGGTGTGTGTGAAGATAAATCACCTGGTGGGAGAGTCTGTGCTGGGGCTGTAAGCAATCGCCTCAAAGCATTAGAGTTAGTGTTAAAATTGTGACAACAACCATGTTCACAAAGGTGTTGAATGTGTCTCTGAAGATCACTTAAAATTTTCAGAGCAGAAATGATGCCCATATAGGAAATTACTTGGTAGCTCCCTGTTTCCAAGTTGAAATATAATCCTGCTTTGTAAATCATTGGCCTTTACAGTGTCCTGAGTCACCTGTTGTGCCGAGGCACGGTGCATACCTAGAACATTCAGGTCTGGATCTTTTCTGACCCCTGACACAGATTGTTTTCACTTTAAAAGAGATAACCCCAGAACTGGGCAGAACAGCTACTGGTATGGCACAGTCCCTGTTGTTTCTGTTACTTAGGAAGGTCTTCAGAAAATTTTAGGCTAATGAGCTGTTCTTCGTCATGAGAGGGTTTCATGCACCAGTGAAGTTACCAGGTATCTGTGAACCAAGTGGAAACCTATGCTCTCTTCAGTTGCAGAGTAGGAGAAACTGACTTTTCTTACTGAAAAGGGCTGTTTTTTTTAATACTTAGTAGTTTCTCCAGTGGAGTCCTAATTTTATTTGGGTTTTTTTCATAAAAGAGAAATGTTTACTTCTTTGTGTCTCCTCTTTTTAACACTAAAAAAAATTGCTGAAAGACAAATGCTCATCATTTCCTTACTGGTGATGTTGTCTCTCTACTCTTCACCAGTCAATACTCACCTTCAGAGTTTCAGCTATTCACAAAGCTTTGCACTGTTCCTTCCCAAACCCCACACTACTCAGTGAAGCCTTAGCCATCTCTTGAGTTTAATTAGTTATGTGGCTTAAAACAGGGCTGCAGTTTCCCACATGCCATGTCATATCGTGCATCTGTCAAAGAGAAGGGAGCCTTCCAAGAAATGCTTGTCCTATTATTCAGAAAGCCAAGGCCTTTTGTTCCCTTCAATGGCAGCTTGACTCGATAATTTATGCCTAGCACTATGTAAACATGAGTTAATGAACCCTCGCACTACCCCAAGGCTGAGGATTAATGTTTCCCTCACATGGAGGGGGAGACTGGGCCACAGCAAACCCCATTGTGTCTTATTTTCTGCTTATGATGGCCCAGGAAACTTCAGAACTCTGATGCCCCTGTAGAAGAAATTGGCTTTAGGCAATGAACTGAAACAGGAGGTTTTTTGATTCAGGAACAATATGAAGAAACACTGAGTTGAGTGGATCTGTGCTTCTGGACTCTGTGCTTGCTGGTGGACCAGAAACAGGCAGGAATTCGAGCTGCTGTGAGTGGGTCTGATTAATAGAAATTCAGCTTCCATGTCAAAATCATTCTTAAGGGACCATGACTCTCATGGCCTCCCTGACCTTTCTGAAAGTTTGATGTCATAGTCTGAGATACAGAGATTAGTCAGGCTTGTCACTCACTCTCATAAATCAAGAGAAATGGAGGATCCTTGAAAAATTCAATAGTTAAGTGCAGGTGCCAAAGTGAAATAAGACTTGGGTCAAGAAAATGAATCCTGGCTCAAATAATAAAAAACTCCTTAGATAATAAGCCCTTGAGCATTTCCTCTTAGGAACACAAGACACCAGAATACCAGAAGCAGGAGTCTGCTGCTCCACAGAATAACACCATGGAGTTTAGAAAGATGCAGCTGATGCCAATGATGTTCCTTTTCTCTTCCCCTTCGTATCTACAAAAAGCCCTAAACATTCACCAGTGTTCCTGTGCTGTAAGACTTTCAAAAAGATAATACCATACCCAGACTTCAAACCTACTGGTAAGATGAACAGGACAAATCTGGTCTCAGACACCTGCTCCATAGCCTTGCTTTGGCCTAACTCTGTGGATGGCTCATCAGCTGAAGCCAATGCAGAAATACTGGGTTTTTTTGAGTATATCTCTGGAGGAAACTTATGTTCCCAAGGCACATAGGTTATATGAGGCCTGGTCAATGATTTTCAGTATGTTGATGATTGAACAATAGCTAAAAGTGCCTGCAAAGACAGGGGGAAATATCTCCTATCTTCTACAGCTTTGTTTCTGTGCCTGATCCCAGGAGGTTTATTTTCCTGCTTCACAGAGCACCACAGCTGCAGTCTTCGTCATCAAACCATTGCTGACATCGACATCTCAGAGTTCAAAGCTCTACCCAGCTCCAGTGTCTCTGCAAACAATATTCAGCCAAGGGGGTTTTTGAATAGAAAGGATATTGTCACACTCATAAAAACAGGAGGCTTCTTGACCACATGGGGTTTTTTTTCAGTATTTTCTGCAAAGTGGTGTTCTCATCCATTAATGGGAGTCATGCAAACCTCTGTAAACACATTCTGTAGCCTGAAGAAAAGGAGACCCAGGGGAGACCTTATCACTCTCTACCACCATCTGAAAGGAGGTTGTAGCCACACGGGTGTTGGCCCCTTCTCCCAGAAAATTAGTGAACAAGAGGACATGGCCTCAAGCTGCACCAGGAGAGCTTCCTGCTGGGCATCAGAAAGAATTTCTTTATGGAAAGAGTGGTCAAGCATTGGAATGGGCTGCCCAGGGAGGTGGTGGAGTCACCAACCCTGAAGGTGTTCAAAAAATGACTGCATGTGGCACTTAGTGCCATGGTGTAGTTGACAAGGTGGTGATCAATCAAAAGTTGGACTCAAGGATCTTGGAGGTCTTTTCCAATTTTAATGATTTTGTGATTCTGATTCTAATAAGAAATGAGTGCCATTGGTTTAACCAAGTCAACCAAAGCTCTGGCAGAGCCAATAACTGGATCCAAATCTTCAAATATCTTCCTGTGTCTGTACATCTGGCTGGACATAAAACTCACCCAGACTTGTGAGTCTGTGCACCTTCATCCTTCTTTGTTGTTGTGCCCTTGCCCTTTTTAACCTGGTTATCAGTGACAGGGGCTGGGGACAACATACCCCTGAGTTTGGGGAAGGGGGATGCTGTACAAGAGCCTTACTGGGGCTTCTGGAGAGAAGCCTTTAGGTAGCAGATCAGCTAAGAGCAGTACGCAAGCAGCAAAATACATACACAGCTTCTGAGGGTGCTAATTAGATGAGGCTTTATTGGCATGCCAGGGGGGAGCATGGCTCCAAAGGGAAGAGAGCAAGGCAGGCAGGCTGAGAGGCTGAGGCAGAGAGACAGAATGCCTCGTGCAGGAGAGCATTCCAGTGTGGGGGTGGATACAAGGGTTGGGCCCATGGGATACTGATGGGGGAGGAGTAAAGGGGAGAACACATCTCAGGGACCAACAGGAATAGGAGGCAGGATACCAATACAACAATACAAACCAATACAACACTGAGGAAGAGGAGATAGGCAACAACTTAGGGGCAGGGTTACAACTTAGGGATGATCCATACATTTGGGGGTGAACCGAACAAACCATTAAAAAAGATACACTGCTACACTTCTTTTTCAATGACATCAAAGGCTTAAATACCATAGCAAAATTCTCTTTTGTTATCAGGCTGTGCATGCAAAGCTTGGCAAGGAAGGGTTTACAGGGGAAGGAGAGACCTCTTCTTCAAAGCAGCTTAACCCTACCAGGGAATTGCTTCTGAGCCCAGTGCTGATTGTCATCCTGCCCTGCCCACCCCAGCACTCTGGTGTGGAGTAACTCCATGGCTTAAGCTTCTCCCTGTGACTTGGGATTCTCCCCTGTGATTACAGTGATGACGCAGCAGCAGCAGCTCATCACTGACTCATTCATCGACCTCTCCAGAGAAGCAGGGGCAGGAGGGAGACCTGCATTTCTTTCATTAATATTCCAGAATTTCTGTGAAGCTGGCAAGGAATGCCTGAGAGTGTCTGCATGTCATGTGAGAGAAACCTTCACCCTCGCTTCCTCTGGGAAACATTCCCCTCCTCTCTGAGTCACAGCTGGCAGCTTTTCTCTCTATTTGTTCCACTGGCCATAGAGAAACTTCATGTGGGAAAATGGGAAGTGAAAATATGTTCAAAGGACGGTCACTGGCACAGTGGTGAATGCCATAGCTTTCCACACAGCACAAGGGAACATAAAAAATAGCAGCATAAATAGTGTATATGTGTGTCAAAGCACCATGAGCAACCATGAAGAGCTGCAGGTTGCTCAGCCTTCCCCAGTGCTCTGTGGCAATTGCCTTGGGAGATCTGATAGCTCACCTTTGTCTCAAGCTGAATTTAAAAGGCTCTCTTGTGTCAGTTCATGTGTCACTACAATGTTCGCAGTACCCTGGTTCCCTGTCTGCAAAGCTACCATGCAGCAGAGCCTCCTGGAATACTTATCTTGGTGTCTGATATGGTTTTGCCCTGAACATGTTGTGCTTCTGCAAATTATAATCCGATTTGCAAGTGATGCTTATCTAAAGTGGGCTAAATGACTTACAGTTCATAATCCTGGACTTCAATAGAAGACAAGGCATCAGATGCACAATATCTCTCTGCCCAGAATATATTGTTACAGTCTGTCAAGGGCTCTTATTTGGGAGAAGGGATTGAATTCCTTGCGTGTAGCACAGACATGATCTCTTGCATGATCCCCAGGCTTTCAAGTCATTACACTACTGACTGCTCCACTTCTCAAGCAACTTCTCAGCTTCACTTCTGTGCCTGATCCCAGGAGGTTTATTTTCCTGCTTCACAGAGCACCACAGCTGCAGTCTTCGTCATCAAACCATTGCTGACATCGACATCTCAGAGTTCAAAGCTCTACCCAGCTCCAGTGTCTCTGCAAACAATATTCAGACAAGAGGTTTTTTTAATTAGAAAGGATATTGTCACACTCATAAAAACAGGAGGCTTCTTGACCACATGGGGTTTTTTTTCAGTATTTTCTGCAAAGTGGTGTTCTCATCCATTAATGGGAGTCATGCAGACCTCCATACACATAACTTTGTTAGTACAGTGGTCTAACATCTGGAAGACAGCCTCAGTGTTCTGGTGATGATCTGCTCTGTCTCTTGTCGTCACCTGGTGGATGCTATGGTGCCTGGGGGGGAAATGTTGCTGGTGGGGTGTTTCTGGTGAGTGAGCAGCAAGTCCAGGCTGGATGAGGGTCCAGGCAACCTGGTCTAGTGGAAGGTGTCCCTGTCCATGGCAGGGGGGTTGGAAGGGGATGATCTTTAAGGTTCCTTCCAATCCAAATAATTCCATGGTTCTATGGGTCTATGACCTTTGCTGCTCTACAAGCTCCTGTAGTAACAGCAACCCTGGGAACAACCTGGAAGGGCAGAAGATAATTTGTGGTTAAGTCTGTGTACATAGCCATGCCCTGGCACTGCACACATCTTACAGCTCTCAAAAGAATCTTCTCCAAGGAGAGGAAATGCAAAATTGTATTGTGAACAGGAAGCAATGCTTAACACTGGAAGGCAGCACCAAATGTTTTGGCCATAAAGACCGTGTGAATATAAAGCAGGGGGAGAGCAACCTGAGGCAGGAGCAGACAGATGAAGAATGATTGTGGCAGTTCTGGAGATTTGGGTTGAATGTGAGCTTTGCTGCATCCAGGCATCCTCAGGCTGCATGAGGATGCAGCTCCTCCTCAGGCAGGAGCTCAGGGTCTCCTCACATTACTGAGTGCAGTCACCTGCAGACATTGCAGCTGAGCTCAGCAAGTGCCTAGGCTTCAGAGAGACACGGGATTAACTACTGAGAATATTGCAATATTTTGTCATAAAACAACTCCCTTCTCCGAAGCTGGACAACCTTGAATAACCTTTCCCAGGCTGCTCTCTGACCGCTCTTGAATCTTTTCATTCTGCAATCTGAAAAGAAGACAAGTGTTTCTAGTTGTAGGCTGACACTGTCCAGATGCACAATGGAAACACTGTGCTGTTTCTGCTCCTCTAGTTGTGGCACATAAGATGTACTGAAACAGGTCTCAGAAAAAAACATATTGAAGAGGAGAAGAACAGAATAAAGCTTTTTTTGCTACAAATGGACTCCTGACATGAATTTGTCTTCCTTTGCTTTGGGCCCTTGTGGAATTAACGGGGTCTTTATACGCCACTGCTTCAGGACATGGGAATGACGTGTTCTGCTTGTGAGACCAAATCTATTCATATTATCCACAACTGTATGAATCCCTGCAAGGATGACTTCCCCACCTCCTGCAGATCCCCTCTCTTTTCTAGTGTTAGTGCTGTGCAAGACATCAGTCATCAAACTAGCTCTTGCAGAAAGTCTCATCCAATAATAGCTAACAATGGGGTGAAATCTCAAATTTTGTGGGGTTTAATTTTTATGGCAAGCAAATTTGATTCCTCCAAAGATATTTGCTTGACAATGATAAAAGAGACTTCTGGAAAAAAATTAGGTGGAGATTCACTCATTGTTTGAAGGCAGAATGAGGTGCCATTACTGAAACTGAAGTAAGGCTGTCTCTAGGGGTGGGAGATGTGAGGTGTGTATCTGGAGGGAGATGTGGAGATTCCATTTAACCCTTTAAAGGTTTCACAGAGAAGTTCAGGACAGTTGTATTATTCATGAATGGCTCTTATCCTCCTGGTTTGTTTATGTAGAGATTCTTACAGAAATATTATGTGTTAGAGAGTTATAAAAGATTTTATGGTCTTCACATCATGAATTGCCTTATCAAAAGCTTCAGCAAAGCTAATACTCGGTCTCTTCTTGAATTCTTTCTATATTTGGGCTGAAGAGGTGTGTCTTCCTTGGTAATAAAACATGCTTGAGGCCTAGGGTAAGCAGGTGACCGGATTGTAAAGACTGGGTGCAGAATGGCATGATCAGGTCGTTGTCTGGTCTGATTTAGGGTGAATGGAGGCTCAGGAAGAAAACACATCTTCCCAATGTCTTTGAAAAAAGTCTGTCTACTTGAAGAAAGCAGGCTGGAAGGGTGGCACTGGTATTCCTGTGAAGTTTTGTCACACAGTTGTGAGTCACATATTAGTTGACTTTTCTTAGAGCAAGTCCCAGCTGACAGAATCAACGGCAAAGACTTGACATCCTCATCCTCCTAGCACAGGCTGTTGTGAAGGAGAGTTTACATGAATGGAGGTCCCCTCCTGTGGGAAGAGGGGTCAGCACTTCATAAAAGCTGTTATTAAAAGCCAAGCTCATAATCTTGTGAGAACAGACTCATTTCTTTGTGAGCAGCATTGCTAGTAGGGTAGACGTCGCCGAGTCCTAGTGCTTTCCTCATTCCACTGCCCTATGCATCTAAATTTGTTGCTTTTTCTTTGTTTTGTTTTTCTGAGGGGAGTTTGTTTGGTTTTGGTTTTGGTTTTTTGTTTGTTGTGGTTTTTTTTGTTTTTTTTTTTTTTTTATAAGATAAAATGCACCTAAGCTGGAAGAAGTTTGTAAACAAAACCAGAAGTGTCTGTTCCATGACAATAATCATGGCTCATTACGCCCATGGCTTGCCTTTTTGGTTAATTTCTACTGAGTAATAGGATCACAGAGGCTGAGAGCTGGGTGTTTACTTTCATGGGACTCTAGGCCTCCAGGGATGCCAAATACAGATGTTTGCAGTCACTTTTATCTAAAAGATACCCTGGGGATCTTGGCTATTAGTGATGATAGCTCCTGTGTCCTGACAAAAATAGTTTCTCTAAATTAGAATAAAAAAATGGGTAGAAATTGTGACACCTTTTTTAATTTTTAGTCTGAATTTATACTGAAATGAGTAGGAAACGTGGCTGCGTGGGCACACTGGATGTTAGTCACTATCCCCTAACCCCTCTAAGATTTAACCTGATGGCCAAATTCCCTTCATTTTCTTCAGTGGTGTGGCCCCACTTCGAGTCCCGTGTGTAGTTTTGGGCACCACAATATAAAAAGGACATTGAACCATTATAGAGTGTCCAAAGGAGCCCATGAGGATGGGGAAGGGTCTGGAGGAGAAGCCATGTGAGGAGTGGCTCATGGAGAAACCACGGAGGAGACTGAGAGGAGACCCCACTGTGGTCTTCAACATCCTCACGAGGGGAAGTGGAGGGGCAGGGACTGATTCCCTCACTTCCATGAGCAGTGACAAGACTGGAGGGAACAGCATGAAGCTGAGTCAGGGGAGTTTAGGTTGGATAGCAGGAAGATTCTCACCCAGAGGGTTGGGCATTGGAACAAGCTCCCCAGAGAAGTGCCAGCCCTAAGCCTGGCAGAATTTGAGAAATGTTTGGACAATGCTCTCAGTCACATGGTGTGACCCCCAGGCTGTCCTGCACAGGGCCAGGAGGTGGACTTGGTGATCCTGATGGANCCCCAGGCTGTCCTGCACAGGGCCAGGAGGTGGACTTGGTGATCCTGATGGATCCCATCCAGTTCAGCATATTCTGCGATTCTCTGGCTCTAAGATTCTTCCCTCTGGTGCTACTTGCTGAGCATGAAGCCATAGGGTGTGGGACACCCCTTTGGTCAGCTGTTGTCCTCTATCATGGCTGTGTCCCATCCCAGCTTCCTGTGCAGCTCAGCCTACTCGCTGACAGGACAAGAGGAGAAGCAGAAAAACCCTTGATGTTGTGTAATCACTGCTCAGCAATAGCTAAAATATCCCTGTGTTATCAACCCTGTTTTCATCATAAATAGAAAATATATCACCGCATGAGCTACTGTGAAGAAAATTAACTCTATACTAGTCCGAATCAACATACTCATTATGGAACTTGAATTTTGTGTGTTGACTAAAAAATATCTTCCTGCACTGGTAGTCATAGTAATGATCCATAAGTAAGAAAAGCAGGAATGCTAAGTTGATGTGTTTCTTGGAAGGAAGCAGGAACCTCCATTTAGATCACAGAAGAAGGTGAAAGGAGAACTTTGGCAGACACTTGCTCTTCCTGCAGTAGCTCTGACTGCTTGGTGATACCAGTTTCCAACATAATGCTCTTTCACAAAACCTGCACTTGGTCAAGCATGTGCTTCTTGGGATAATAAGAGTAAACTAGCTCTTCTGGCTTATTGAAGTGCATATTGAAGGCAGAGTTATTGAGGTTCACCCACAGGAAGCACACCAGGACATCAGTCTTTATTCTCAATCCTGGCACTGGCAATGTGGTTCCTCAGGGCTTGTTTTCACCCTTCTCCATCGTGAATGCAATCATAACTTACTCAGCTCTTGAGATTTCAAAGTGCAACTAAGAAATCCTTATTCTCACTGGTCACTGAACTAGGTGGGATCGAATACTAAATTGAAATACAGAGTTGAGTACAAAATAGCACTCATTCCTTTCTCCATGGTGCTCAGTTTCCTTTTTAGACTTGATGTCTGAAATATACTGGACAGATAATTTTTCTAGCAGTGCTAACTATAGATGAGTAATTCTGATGGTCTTTAAAAATAGCTCAGGCAAAAGACTACCCATCTACACAATTAATGCACTTACAACCACCACATCTTGCAATTCTCTGGTTTCTTTTAGGGGCTCCCTATTCCAGCATTTGAAGCTTTCTAAAGCAATAAATATGGCAGCACTGCCATTTCTGATGGGGTGAGGAGCTCAGGACTGGTTACTGTGACTTTACTCCTTGTGGTGGTTTGAATTTGACAAAAACATGGTGTTTTGCTGTTACTGTTTCAGTTTGCTGCCTGAGCATTTTTTTTAATGCTTACTGCCTCTGCTCAGCAGTATAAAAGCACGATTGCTTTTTATTGCCATTCTCTCCCAGCACAAGATTGTGTCTGTGTCTTTCGCAGACTTGTCAATCTGAAAACTTCATTTGTAATTTGCCAGAAGCCCTCAGGGCATATTTCTTGCAGTAGTCTAGCCCTCTGTCTCGCAGGAGAAGAGAGAGATCCATCCTTAGCAGTGTGGGATGGCAGAGGACCAACCTGCATGCCCCCGTGAGGGTTCTGCAGGGGCTGGTGATGATGTGGTAGGTGGGCTGCATGTTTTCCCTTGTGTCCCATTTTCAGTGGGACTGTGACAGCAAGCTGCAGGATCCCAGGGCAGTCCTACAGCTCAGGGAATTGTATTTGCTCTTCTGGGGACTGTGGCACTGCCTGAAACCAATCCTCTGCTCTTCCCAGTGCTTTTCCCTTCTCCTGCCTTACAGTCCTCTAGCTCCTCATCACATTTTCACTCCTAGCTGGGTTCTGGGCCCTTCTGCTCCTCTTGCTGCCTGGGTGACAACCTATTTTCAGTCCCATGATTGTCCCTACCAGCCAAAAGAAGCAACCTCAGGAAAAATTTGCCTCAAAACCTGTGATGGAGTGTGGTTGCTAGATTGAAAGTTCTAGAAGGACCAAGAGTCTCTGTGCAATATATTCTGCTAAAACTGCAGCTTGCCTGGCACAAGGACAAGAGAGTGGACAGGACACTGCTGGTAAGTGAAGGAAAGAGGTGAGCATGAGGGTGCTAGAAAATTGCCATGAAAACAGTGAAATAATTGAAGTCTATGGAAGATTTACTTCCCAAGATTTACTTTAAATTACTCCATATCTGCTTCTTCCCTTTGTGTTATTCCTTCAAACAGCAGAAGCAATTTTGCTGAAATTTCCTAAGCACCCTTCTTTTCCACAATCAGAGCATATATTTAAGGGAAAATGTTTAAGCCTTCCAAGCTTGCTGCTTGCAAATAACAGGGTGTGATAAGAAACTTTCTGTTGATCTCAGTGGAAGCTGAGGACAAAGAGAGAAAGCTGAGGCAGAAACACAAGGGACAAAGAGGAGAGATCAGTCAAAACATGTCAGATCAGAGGACATGTGCAGTCCTGCCTTGATAGCTCAGTTGTGCTTGCTTTCCTCCAGAAAACAAACGGTGCCTTTTTCTGCTCTGCAAGTACAGCCTGCGACTCACTGAAGATGTGCAGATGGGGGAAGGGAAGGTTCGGAGAGAAGCTGAACAGTGAAGGGAAAATTCCACTCATGATACATTTCTGTGCTTGAAACTTGAAATCCAAGGTTCAAACATCATTTAAAGGATTGTGATCAAATCTTGGGGTGTTTCTTTTAGGGATTTCTGCATACAGAGATGAGTCAGGGTGCCACATGGCACTTGTCAAAGGACTGAAGAAGGATGGGTGCCTAATCCTTTACAATTCTCTTTTTGGGTTCTTTTGTAGATCATACTGAGTACCTATCTCACATTCAATATTCCTTTGTGGACCTTATGCAATCCTGTATTCACCAAATTCCTGTGCCTGGTTACAAAGCAGGCAGTTATTTTCAGCAGTAACCAATGAGAACAGCAGATGCTTTTGATCGATATTTCCCCAGAAGAATTTTCATTCCATAAACTGCTTTATCATCCCACTAATGTCAGAAGACCTTTAGGGAAAGCAGAGCTGCAGTGCACTGTTGATACTGAGCATTCCCTGTGTGTGTCCTGCTCTGGGGTCAGAGTGCTATGAGCTGTCTCTCACTTTATCCAACATAATTCCAAGCTGGCACTTGTTCACCAGCCACTGGAGCCTCTTTCTATGACATCTTCTCATCATACCACTTCTATTACTCACTTGCCTTAAAAAATGAGTCCTTCAGAACTCAGCTGCTCTCTACTTTTGGTAAGTCTGTATCCAGAAATCATGTAGGTACATCCTTTTTTTCCCCCTCGGATGCATTATTTGAGATGACAGAATAATTTTTTTTTTCCCTGAAACCTTAGATATATCTATGCATCTGTATATCTATATATTTATATCTTTCCCCATTCTATGGGCCTTTCAAAGGCTGAGTACCATGAGCTACAGCATGTGAGCAGGTTGATGTATATTGCCTTTCCTTTGTTTCTCATCTTCTACTGCAGCTGTAAAAAAAAATGTGTCTCAAAATAAATCTAAGTTACTCACGTTATGATTACTTGTTAGAGTCAATCAGTTTTCCAAAAAAGTTTTGAATGATTTTATATAAGAAAGTAACTCCCTAGATAGAGGACTAAGTGAAGTCAGATTTACTATTGTATTTGTCTGTATCTCTTTATAGAGCTGCTGTGAGTCTCACACACTGAAAAAAAAAAAGCAAACCCAAGTAAAATAATTGAAAACAATGTCAAAAAAAAGGGCTTGAGAAGCTACCTAATTATCCTTTCAAAGAAAATAAAGGCTAGTAGATGCTTCTTCAATGATTCTCAGGCATTAGCAAAGTACCTGGTTCCTCTTGTGCCCTGTGAAACGTAGAGGCCTTTGGTGATGAAAGTTCATGTGGATTTTGCATTTTTACTGCACTTTTTTTTCAATTTTTCTCCCTCGAAGCTTGTTCCTCTTCCACACCCCTGAAACAGCTGTGACACTTAATTGGGAAGATAGGCCACAACCTCATTATTCTGCTCTGTGCTGGTTTGGAGTTAGTTTTCCTCACAGTAGCTGGTCTGGTGTCATGTTTTTGATTTGTCATGAAAAGAGTGTAGGTTACACAGTGATATTTTAGATATTAAACTTCCAGGACAGATTAACCCAACCATCACTTTTTACAACCACCTGAAAGGAGGTTGTAGCAAGGGGCGGATGGGCTCTTCTCCCAGGCAGCAAGTGAAAAAATGAGAGGAGATGGCCTCAAACTGCACCAGGAGAGGTTCAGGTTGGACATCAGGAAGAATTTTTTCACTGAAAGGATGGTCAAACATTGGAATGGGCTGCCTGGGAGGTGGTGGAGTCACTGTCCCTGGAGGTGTTTGAGGAAAGCCTGGACATGGCACTCAGTGCTCTGGTCTGGCTGACAAGGTGGGTCTTTGGCCAAAGTTTGGACTTGATGACCTTGAAGATCTTTTCCAACCTGAATGATTCCATGATTCTATGAATTGTCCAAACAAATATTCCATACCATATGGTGTCATGCTCAGCACATAAAGCTGGAGGGAAGAAGGAGGAAGGGAGGGATGTTGGGAGTTATGACATTTGTGTTCCTCAGTCACCGTTACCTGAGGCGAAGCTGTGCTGTCCTGGGACTGGCTGAGGTGAGCTCAGCTGCTCAGAGCCTGGTGCTCATAACACCAAGGCTGTGGGTTTGATCTCTATATGGCTCATTCACTTAAGAGCTGGACAAGATGACCCTTGTGTGTCCCTTCCAACTCAAAATAATCTGTGATTCTGTAATTCAGAATTCTGCCTGCTGATGGGAATTAGTGAACAAATTCCTTATTTTGCTCTGCCTGTGCACACAGTTTTTGTCTGTTTGTCTGTTAAGCTGTCTTTAAATCATCCCACGAATTTTCTCACTTTCACCCTTCCGATTCTCTCCCCCATCCCACTGCAAGGGAGTGGCTGAGTGTCTCTGTGGTGCTCAGATGCCTACTGGGGTTAACTCAAGATATTCTTCCCATATCCATATGCTTTTACTCCTCTGCAGCTGAGCAAGCTCAGCTGGGCAAAAGTGCTCTGATGGCTCTGAAGGCTCTGAAGATGGGAAGTGAAGAAGGGCTGGACAGCTGTAAGAGGAGTGAAGGGCCACAGGAATCCTTGCTGGATGTTGTACTGGGTCTTGAGTGTGGCTGGGAATGTGCTACCAGAGGCTATTTTGTAAGAAGCTGGGCTGAAAGTCTTTTTGGGGAGGAAATAAACAAATTACATGGCCACAAGAAGATAAATATCTGAAGGTCAGAAGGTCTGGAGCAACCAGAGGGTGCAAGTCATTGTGTGGAAGAGGGTGGAAGTGGATGTTGCCAAGTTACTAGAAAAAGAAGGTGGGAGATGTTGATAGGGAGAGGTAGAAGACAGTGGGATGAATCTTTATGAATCCTGCACAGAAGCCTCTCCTGAGGCCCACCCTGGATGTTCTCTTGTGGTGTTTCTCCATGTCATATCTGTCAACCCCTGTTCTAGTTATCCTAGAATGCAGACAAGCAAACTGCACTCAGCACTGCAGTAGTGGTTCCTTCAGTGTTAATAAAAAATAGGCAACTCTTCACTTCTACTGCTACTTATGTTCTCATACGAGACATCTTATACCTGAGTGGGGGGGAAAAAGTGACACTGGCCACACCATTGTAATCTCTCAGCAATGTTGTTAATGAGTGTTCCTTCCAAAGAAAGAAAGAAAGAAATGAGGATAACTATGATTTCTTCCTTTGTTTCCTTCTGCAATTTTCCCAAGAAGCATTGCTCTACACATTATCAGCACTATAAATCTAATACTCCTTAGAAACACTTGTTTAAGAGATAAGAGCCAGGGACAAAAATATATAAAAACTTGATACTGCAGTTCTGCAACCACTGCTTTACAACAGATCATAGGAGGGATTTGTTTGCCTGTATTTCTCCTCTCGGGGAATTCATAGCTTTTGCTATGACAGATAAAAATATTTTTAATAATCTTGCGACAAGGAATTTGGTGTGTGATCCTTAAAACTAAGGCAAGACAAAATCTTCCCTGCTTCAGGAGCATGAGTGATCAAAGAATGCATCTGAAACACCTCCGGTGCTGCCTGGTACAATTCCACTCTTTGGTGGCTCACTCTTTTCACAGGAGTGCAGAAAAACAAGCAACATTTAATGCATTCATATCCCGTTCCTTTTTACACTTCGTTTCCTGTTCTTATTATGAAGCACTGTCAGACAACTGGATCTCTGTACTTCATGGTTCATTAGCCCCCTTGCCAAAGCACTCGCAGGATTACCAAGAGCCAAGGCAGAGTCACTATTTGCACAAACACTCACACACGCTCACAGGGTATTTAGATAAAATTATTATTCATAAATTACTCCTAATTAGACTGTTTGTCAGTCTGAGTGACTCTACTCCCCTGTTCTAAGTAGCACTAAATTACTTCTTGAAATTCATTACCATCTCTTATTTTTCCATGTGTTTTTCCCTCATCGTTTCAAAATATCATCGTCTCATTGCTGGAACAGTTGATAAGATTTTGGTGTTGCTCATCTTAGTGTTAACTCCATAATCCTGGCTGCTGCCCCAGTCAGGGCTCCTCACCTTTCATAAGAGGGAAACAGTATGGGACAAGATCTTACTGAGAAAACAGAGCTCACAGGGAAATAAAACTATTGGGATCTGCCTTGACTTGCATTACCAGAGGTTTCATACATGTGGTTCCACATCTGCATTCCAGGCTGACCCTTGCACTTCCAGCAGTCTCTTTGAAAGGTGGCTCCTATCTTAAAGAGGGTGAGGGTGGTCAAGTCAGTATTGCACTTAGATCCTGAAGAGGAGAGGGATTATGCCTTTGTCATTTCCCATCTCCATGTGTGCTCTTGGCTTTCATGTGTGGCTTCTATAGATCTCTTTCAGAAAAATCCTTTCCCTGTGCCGACACCCTGAGCACTTTCCCAAATGCAAGGTTTCTGCTCTAAAACCACCCACCAAAACAGGATTTGCCAGTCTGAATCTCACAGTGGCTAAATGAACCTTTGGGAGGTTGTGGCTGGAGACAGAGGGTCAATGCAGGGGGTGGGGGCAGTAGTTTGTTTTTCCTATGGGCTGCCTCATAGAATTTGATGCCTTTTCTTCACAATGTTCTGCAAGCAGTCCAGGCTCCTGTGTCTGAAAATGGGTCTTTGGATCTGGCACCTGCAGAGGCAGCTGTATCTTTCCCACCTTTTTCACTAGAAAGTGCCTATCTGTGATGCCTTCACCTGGGCAGTCAGTTTGCCCTCTTCTCCATCTTCCTTAACAGACTGCACCATCAAATATTTTATTGTTCTTAGCTTGTGACACGGTAAGGAAAGAGGCAAGAAGTCTCAGGAAAAAAAAATACAAGCAGACAAGAAAAAGAAAAGGCAAAACAAATCCTCCCACCGAGGTAGAAATCTCAGAACTCATTTATTTCAACTTTCAACTTACACTGAGATTTTCCAATTTGCTGACGTTGAAAAGTACATTGAATCTTGGCTGAAGTACAAGTTCTAAAACACTTATTATTTTTTTTTTAAAGCAGAATTTATATCCACAGTTGCATGGGAGACAGATAAAAGAGCAGGCAGATGAAGCCTGCACTATTCAGGGTGGGGAATTTGCAAGTACTGTGATAAATTTCAGAGGAGAGTTGCTTTCTTTGAGTTTCAGTCGTATTGTGGTATTGAAAACCTTCAAAGCTAATTTCCTTGTTGTCAGAACTGTGAGGGAGGAAAGAGACATTGCTGGGCTATTTACTTCACTGATGCCTTTTCCCTCCTTGTGCTCTCAGCATCTGGAATCTTGATGACGTCCAGCTTGTCTAACTGTGATATTAAAGTGTTCTGCCAATCTATTACCTCTCATTGAACAGGGCTCCCAGGTGAAAGGAGAACGACAAACCTACTGTCAAAAGTGTGTTCTTCTCTCTGCTGTGTTTTAAACTTGCTTTTTCCCCACTTGAGAACTACTTCAGCCACTTGCCATGCATCCAACTCAGCTGAGCCCCAGCAACACAGCAGGAACCAAACACTGGGCAAACCAAACTAAGGGTCTGACTCACAGTTGCTCCGAGGAGTGAGCTGAGAGGTTATGACTGATCCTTGTGGCTTGGTTCAAGCAGTCTTTGTCCACATAAGGAGAAGGACCTGCTGTGCAGTGGTTGCCTGCCTTGCCTCTTTGCAGTGACAGAGCAGGAGGGAGTAACAGGGTGGAATTTCAGCCCTTAGCCAGGGCTAATCTGACACGTGATGACAAATCATGTAATTAAAAGCACCTATTAATTTTCTTTGCTTCTTAGGCAATACCTTTCCTTATGATTGCATGTTCATAACTCCAGGAGAACTGCTCAGTGTTGGCTCTTCTGCTGGCAGCAAAACCCCCTCTCCTCAGTGTTGTAAGATGGAATGATTTGTGCTGGAAGATCATTGCTGTATTAAGGTAAAAGCACCAGGAAAAGTGAAAGTTTGCTGGTAAAGCAGCTTGTGAGAGAGACACTCAGACCTCTTGAGAAATGGTTAGCATATGAATGCTTTTGAAAAACAGGAGTGACTGACACACCCCTGAGGACCCCACTGGTCTGACTATCTCTGAGAAGTCTTACAAACTCTGTATGATGTCTTCAGAGTTCCCTTTCACAACAATATTCCCAACAGGAAAGCATTTTTAGCATTTAGTGACCCTCTAAGGACTGGAACAGGTTAACTGCTGCAGCTATCTCTGTTTTCTGCTAATGCAGTTTCTTTGCCTGACTGCTCATGCTTTCAAGATCAAGGGACCACATCCTTATACTGGCCATTTATCTTATTAATTTTCCCCTACAAGCCAGAAAAGCATCTGTGATGGCCAGAATTTCTCCTGAAAAGCCTAGAAAACATTCTGTCAGAACACATACTTTTCCTTGCTCAAAACTCTGCCCCAGCTGGCTGTATGGATTGGAGATGTTTTAAGGCACTGAGTTGTTGCTCCTCTTCAGTAGCAGAAGTTAAGGGCAACTGAGGATCTAAGGGCCAGAGGGGTCTCAATGATGTCAGTTTGTTCCTTGCCAGCTATGCAGGAGACAACAGCCTGGGAAATGTGATAAGCTAAGCTTGAAATTGTGCCCTTCTACACTCCTGTTTTGGGCTTAGCAGGAAAGGGACCACCATGCCTGATAAAAGGCATTTAGGACCACTTCAGAGTCCCTAACACATCCTGCCTGAAACAGCCTGTCCTGTAGCTCCTAGAGCATACCCGTGCAGCAATTCTGAATGTCAGTGGCATCTTAAAAATTGCTACATGCTTTTTGGGCAACTGACTTGAGCCCAAAAATTCGAAATGTAAAAAAGAAGCATATGTCTTCTGCTCAGGATTTCCCCAGAACTCATGCTTCCACTACCAAATTTTAGTGTAAAATAATAATGATCTAAGCTTTTACAAGTGTTGAGATTGACAGAGGAGGTTAGTATTGTTTAATACACAGATTCAAATTAGTCTCAATAATGGAAATATCTTCATGACATTGCCATGAGTGTGATTTGAGAGGAGCCTGACTGGAGCTGCATATTTCATGTAAAGAGGACTGTATCAATAGATGACAAAGGTCTGTTGCTGAGCAATATGCTATAGTCCCCCAAAGGAATGAGTGGGCAATCTATTTAAAACCAAGATAAACAGAGGATTAGAGCAAATACTGTGGAAAGGCTCATGCACTGACAGTGGAGTGGCTGTGCTATGCAGTCTGTCTGGAAGTTTGCTAGTCTCATACTGATGGTTCTTTCCTTGGTTGTGTTCTGGACAAACATGATCAAGAGCAACTGGAGACATCCAAACCCTAAAGAAAACGTGAGGAAATGAAATCCAGAGTGTTATTTTCACTGGGGGCCAGTAGCAGGAAAATACTTTAGTGAAGCAGAGATCAAGGTAGAAGAGCAGGAAGTCCAGGAATTTTCCCTAGGAGTGAATAGGGAAAAAGTGAATAGTATAGAATAGGAAGGAATATGGAAAACAGGTTAGGTGAGGGGGGAAAAGACTAAGTGGCAGGATTAGTGCACATGGAGCTAAATTTTATGTCGGGACACCTAAGATCTGTCACCAATTCAGCCATAATTTACTCTCAAGTAAATTAATTTCTTTTCCTGGACATCTAATTTCTGCCCTTTATTTAAGGGCCCTTAGGTGTGAGAGTCACTACAGCAAGGCCTTTTTCATTTATCTATCTGAGGACTGGCCCAGCAGAGTCCTGATCAGTGACATAAATAGCAAGGGCAGAGTAGAGCTGAAGGGAAGCTTGTTTCTTGGGGTGATCTGGGATGCAAAGTAAGCAGGAGGAGGGTGGGAGTGAATAAGAATGGCTTGTTATAAAGAGTCCCTACCTTGTTCAGGGAACCAAGATCCCTCATGACTTCATGGATCAGGAGTTGCCTGGGGCTGGCAAATGCATCTGTGACCCCTGGCAAAAACCCAGAAGGGTTTGGTTCTGCAGAGTGGCTTCAGAAGGTCAGGAGGAAGACAGCCTACTTTTCACTTTCCTAGTGTTACTCCAACATGATTACTGTCCAAGAATCTGCAGTAAAGACATCAGAAAGTCACTGGATAAGGAGGAGCACCTCTACCAGAAGGAGGGGTGGAACTTACCTGTGGACAAGTCTGAGTACCTGTGATCACAGACTTCTCTCCCATCTCTTCTTGTTCCCTTTTCCGAGTCCTTCATGCTGGAACTTGGTGCCCACCTGTACTCCAGGCATGCTCTGCCTGCCTGGATATATGGTTTTAGAAACCTCCCAGTGTGAAATAATAAAAATAATCAAATGAAAGAGGTTATTGAAAACATTACGGGCCATAATTTTAATAAATGTTGGCTCCTGTCACTATGTTCTCTACTATTTATAGTTTTATATACTGCCAACAGATCCAAGTGTTTTGTCTTTTTGACAAACATTTCATGCAATCATAAATTAACTCATTTCTCAGCAAAATCTGACATCAGCAGTTAAGCTGTCAGTATATAGAAGTACTAGGGCTGGCAAATCCTCATCTCATAAAAAAACCAAAGAACTTAAATGCATCCCAGACAGTGAGCTAAGTGTTCCTGAGCTGAGTCACATTGGTCATGGAGCTGACAGGTGGTGATTCTGCAGCTCAGGCATAAGCTGAAATGGCCCTGGAAATGTTTGCCTTATCAATAACCCTGCATAGGTATTCAGGAGCAGCTCCTGCTCTTTCAGCAGAGCCAGGGATCTTAAAACCTCTTCATTGTTTTCTTTCTGACTTGTGTCGAGCTCCATGCATTACGGGTTAAGATCTAAACCAGTGTTTGGTGGGTTTTTTTTTCAGATAAAATGCTGATAAAAACAAAATAGACCAGTAGAAAATTAATTTATTCCCTTGATGCTGGGATCTACCCCCTTTCTAATTGACACTTTTGACAGATCTGCTGTCATGTCTTTTGAAGGAACTGCAGAGGAGGAGTCAGATCTGCCCTGAACTCTGTAAAAGCTCAGGAAGGACTCTGTTTATAGCTATAATCTAAATGTATCTTTCCTTCTAAGCAGAGATTAATGCTTAGAAATCTCTGTAGTTTAGTCTCATTAGCTTTTCCATTTCTCAGACTTCCTTGAGGGGGGACATTCTTTCCTACAGAAGCTTGTCTATGCATAGTGCTGTTAAGACACTCCTTAAAAAAGGGACAAGGTTTCACCCTTTTGGAAAACACATCTCTGTGTTTTCTGCATATAGCAATGAGTGACTCCTTGGAGGAGCTGGGGTGGAAGGCAAGAGCAAGGAAAAGTTCCCAGCCCACCCAGGGAGCTGTAGGTGACATGGAGATACAGAGGCTGCTGAAAGAGCACTCAGCAAGCTTAAGACATTTGTGTGCCTACAGGTCCACCTTAGTTCTTCCTGAAGCCTTGATATTAACAGGTGTCACCGAAAATCAGGCTTGAAGGTCTGAGGTTAAAGGTGAGCAGGAATTTATTCTCTACTCCTGGCAGGCAGATCTTAGAGAAAATGTCTGCTGTTAATACAAGGGAGTGATGTACAGGGAGAGTCCAGCTGACACTGGCTGGACAACCAAGTGGCCACAGGAGGGTCACATCCAGGATCTGGGAGCATGCAAATGGGTTTATTGGGACTGATTTTCCTGCAGTAGCACTGCACCAGCACAGCTGCACGTCTTCACCTGGCAATGGATTTGTACCAGAGTAACTGTGAGCAGGACAGAGCAAATTTTGTTTACTGCTGTATGATGAAAGGAACTGATTTTTACTTGGAATGGGCAGTGTGAAGGGATCGTGACAAAACTGCTGACAATTCACTTAGTACCCACTGCGTAAACTTCAGTCCTTAGCACCATCCCACCTGGACTCTGTTGTGTCGTGAGTCCCCTACAGGACCTATGTCATCTCTGGATGTCAAGGACATGGTGGAGTATTTCACAGTGTTTGCAGAACTGTTCTGTGGAAACATCACCAGCACATTTGCTGTGCTTTGGAACTGAGTTGTGAATGACTAAGGGATTTGTGACCCAGGAAAATTCTCCAGTGGGGAAAAGGTTTCCATAACCCTCTCTTGACTGCAGATTTCAGCTTGCATGGGGGAGAAGAAAATGTTGGCTTCCTATTTTGCGAGCTGGTGTGGAGCAGCTCCCTTGTGCATCTCAGCAACCAACTAAAAACAGCCCCTGTATCTTTTGTGATTTCCAGCTTGTTTGTTTGGGGACTGCTGTGGCAGAGATAGACATTTAATTAAAAATAGCCAGCATTCAGTCTATACAGAGTTAAGTATTAAATTGAAAAGAAATAAGTGCTTATCCTTTAACAAGTGGCAGCCTTCAGATTCTCTAGTGACAATCAAAACAGTATCATGCCGATGCCTGGCATTTTTTGTTCAGTGTTCCTGCTTCAGCTAATGTCTACACTCATTCATCATATCTTTTCAACATTTTGGCTTTCCTCCCAGACAGGATATGTTTGATTTTTTTTTCTGAAAGGAATAGAATATAGTAGGAACCACTTTTGTTTAGTTGCAGGGAAATATACATGGAGATAAATAGCATCTGAATCAATAAAAGGTGAGACCACAGGTCTTACTGTTTAAAGCTTTTAACATCACTTATTTATCCATTCTTCCAAAGTGAAAAAATTGTGATTCTTTAATCGTTTGACAATGGTTATAGGCATATGTTCAGATAAGGCCTTTGTTTGTTTATCAGTGTCTCTAATGTGATGTGTTCCTCTTGTCTTCACTTATTTAATACAAAGCCTTTCAAAGTCTTTTCTCTCAGCTACTTTGTTGTGGAGTGCATGGACTACTTAATACAGTATAATTCTCAAAGTGCCATTGGCATCTCACTTATACAATTATAAATAAAGAACTTTGATTTTTTTTTGCTTAGGGAACCAAAGGGAAGCCAGATGGAAAGCAGGGTGCAAGGGCAGGTAATAATTTCCTGTAGCAGAGCTAGGCTAAGCACAGATTTGGCAGGTCTTCACAGCTTTGGCTCCAGAAATTCTGGATCTTTTTTGACCTCAGACCCTGCTGGGAAATCTTCTTATCACCTGACTTGCACTCTGGGCTTCTGCTATTGACCACTGAAGAGGAAATAAAGAGGACCATTAGAAAGATGTTACCAAGAACAATGTTTTGGCACTCAAGGAGTACAAAAAGCTTAGTCTGGCTTGTGCCCTGTCTGCTTCTTAATAATTTCTGTTTTCTGGTAAAGTGAACTACAGCTCATTCTAACAATGCTGTGGATTCAAATGTCTCACTGAAGACTCCAGACATTGCCCAAGTATTAACCCATTACCTTAAAGGGTTAAAACAAGTGTAAAAATCTTAGCAGAAACCAAGAAAAAAACCTGGTATATTCATTTCCATTTCCCTTCCACAATACATAAAGTGTGGGAGTATTTAGAAACAAAAGTGACTTTTACTCTTACAAACTGCTTTGTTTTTACCACAGCTTGGTGGTGGGTGGAGTTTTGTGCTGTTTCATAGTGTAGAAAAATAGAACTGAAGGAAACTAAGAGACTTGCCACGGTATCAAACAGAGGGGAAAAATAAGACCATCTTCCCCATCTTTAGCATTATGGAACCCATAGAAATTCAAAGATCTTCTTTCAGAACGAGTCTGAAAAAACCCAGCACAGCTGGAAGTGACCATGGGGTGAGACCAGACCCATCTGTGCTGTAAATTCAGCAACCCAGATGATCAGCTAGAGTTACACCACAGCCAGGAGTACGAATGCTTTCTAAGGTAGTGCTTTTCCTTTCCCATCCAAGAAATCTATGCCTGGTTGCTTAGCGAGTCCCCTACATTCTGATGTATCTGAGAGAAGTGTTGGTCACACAGTTCCTTGGTGCTCCATTAACTGTAAACATGGGAGGCCTTGACTGCATTATCCCAGTGTCCTGTTTGTCTTGGAAATCCTTGCAAACCCATCATAATCCCAGTCATCTCAAGCAATTATTCCGTGTGTTCAAATGTTTCCCTGAAATGGGATTGTTTCCACAACTGGGCTCAAGTGGCTTAGCTAAATGCAGAGTGTACTGCAAGTTCACCCCTTCAGCAAGTGGTCACCCCTTGGGCTTGTCCAGATTGCTGTATTGACACACAAATCAATTGCAGAAGGAGAGTTGGAAAACTGGTGACACCGAGGTGAACATGCAAACACTGGACTGGATTAGTTGGTTTAACAAATTCAATTCTTTACAATTATTAACAAGTGTATAATAAATGTGTAGTACAGAAAACTCTATAAAATTATTCCACATGTCTTCCTAGGCCAAGAAAGCATTTATAACAGTCTGTGATAAGACTTATAATAAAATATCAATTGCCAATGCTATAGTATGGAATGCAAAGGAGACCAAGGGCTTTGCCATGGTCTCACAGCACTCACAGGAGGCAGGCAGTGCAAAATTATATGGACAAAAGCAAAAATCCCACTCCAGCACTGTGCACCACTCTGACCTGTGGAATACCCTGAACACGAGCTGGTGTGTGCCCTGCTGGGCAAGGAGGTCAGTGGCCTCCTGGCCTTCTGTGTCAGCAATAGTGTGGCCAGCAGGACCAGGGTGCTGATTGTCCCTCTGTGCTGGGCACTGGGGAGGCCACACCTCCAATCCTGTGTCCAGTTCTGCACCCCTCAGTTCAGGAAGGACCTTGAGGTGCTGGAGCATGTCCAGAGAAGTGCACTGGAGCTGGGGAAGGGTCTGGAGCACAGGTCTGATGAGGAGGAGCTGAGGGAGTTGGGGAGGCTCAGCCTGGAGTGAAGGAGGCTCAGGGGAGACCTCATCACTCTCTACAATTCCCTGACAGGAGTCAGGTGGGGATTGGTCTCTTCTCCCAGGCAACCAGTGACAGGATGAGAGGAAATGCCCTCAAGGTATTCCTGGGGAGGTTCAGGTTGGACACCAGGAGGAATTTCTTCTCAGAAAGAGTTGTCAAACATTTGAGTGTTCTGCTTGGGGGGGTGGTGGAGTTTCCATCACTGGATGTGGCACTCAGTGCCATTGTCTAGTGACATGGTGGTGTTCAGTCAAAGCTTGGACTTGCTGATCTTAGAGATTGTTTCCAACCTATTTTTTCCTGTGATTCTGTGATTCTGAGATCACTTATCACATATATGTCTGTCTCTAGCAAACTGGAGTGATTCAGAGAGAGGCAAAATCATCCTCTAAAACATCCCAAGGGACAAATTATACCTAAGAAGGAAAGAGCTCTTTCATCACCTCTCTAGGCAGCTGGCAGAAACCCAAAAGAAGGGTAATGATATTATTTTTAATGATTTATTCTTTATCCTCTAACTGATGACATCACCTGAAAGCAACAGGTATTTCAGAGGAAGATGAAAGGAATTGAAATTGACATCTAAACAGAAATGAGAGGATAAGAGGAGTGGGGAAAGGTACATTTGACATGCAGGTCCAGATCATCTCCAGTCCTCCTCTAATATGAAAATATTATGGTCAGATGATCTATGAAAGAGGCCTCCCTCTTTCCCCAATAATATTGTCTGCTTTATGGGGAGATAAAATCACTCCATGGCTCTGCAGTGGTAGTAGTATGGCATGGACATTTGAAATGTTTATATATATGTATGTTTGCAATTGCAAATATGCACCAAAGACATTTAATCAGAGCAGAGGTAGTCTTAGAAAGTTCCCGTTAGTGAAGTGTCTTCTGATTGCAGAGGCTTATAATGAAGTTAATGAGAATAACACTTTAATCATGGATAGCTGCTGCTCTGGAGAGTATAATAGCCACATTATTTAGGCTGGATTTTTCCTCTGACAAACACAAATTTAGATCATAATGGTCAGAGGTTTGGTTCTCAATTCTCAACTGAGTCAATTAAAAGTAGAGAGAGTAGCAGAGTTCTTGCTGAGAGATGAATGGACACAAACTCCTTTGAAAGACAAATCTTTTTTGCCCACATCTCTACATATTGATTTAGGAACTTAACATTGGCTACCGAATTTAAACTAGGAGCCAAAAGATACTGTTCTGCTTTCTGAACACAATTAATGAATTAATCTTCCCAGTATGCTCTCCAAGTTTAGAAATGCAGATAGCTAAGGCCAAGTAATCTCTGAAGTATCCATCAATGTTCCTACTTCAGGATACCTGCCATTTGGGTTTCCAGAGGCTTGTTCAGCACTCTTTTGACAGAAGATGCACAAATTAAGCCAAAGAAGAAGATCTGGAAAAACACCATAAGCATTTCCAATTTGGGTGTCAGGGGATGAAAACCTGGATATCTGTGCCTCCTGCCCTGCCACCTTGCATGATGAATAAAAGGAAGCAAGTGGCATCATTCTGAGCTGTTTGGAAGGCCAAAAGGTGTTGAGAGGAAGGGCCTTTATCAGTCAGAAGACCAACCAATGTGGAAGAACTGGTGTACCCCAGATGTGAAGTTGGCGTTGGTCCTACTCACATTTATGAATCCAACCCAAAGCTACAACACCTTTCATCAGAAATCTTCTCCAAAAAGAAATGCAATGAAGATGTTGAGTTGGTAGAAAGGGTCACCTTGCAACTGGAAACTTATTGTCTGAAAACTATAGATATATATTCTGACTTATGTATGGTATTCAGATTTCTAGGAGTGTGGCAGCAATGGAAATTGAAGCTGTAAGAGTAAAATTTGAGGAGAAAATGAAAAAAATTGGAAGCCCCATGCTTACTGTCTTCGTCTTGGATGAGTCAGCAGCTGCTGTCAACACAGTTCAGAACTCACTTGAATGATGTCCATGGAATTGGGTTAAAACTCTAACAAAAAAACACTGGAAGGAAACATTTTCTTGCTATTCACAGGATAGATGGAAGACATGAAAGTGCTCAT
Source organism: Erpornis zantholeuca (assembly GCA_013400515.1). NCBI lineage: Eukaryota > Metazoa > Chordata > Aves > Passeriformes > Timaliidae > Erpornis > Erpornis zantholeuca. The sequence goes on from VZTN01000010.1 coordinate 101,471, forward strand.
CCCTGACTTGTTTCAATTGCAGCAGCTGGTGGTTTTCCCTAGCCTGACTGATGAGGATACTGCACTGGAGTTATCTTTCCAGGGCCACTAATTCCCTGCTAAATACCACAGACCATCCTAAGGACAGAAAATTTCATCCCTGTCAGATTCCATTACTTATATTTTCAAAATTAGCTTTTAATATTGCACATTACAGGACAAAAAACACTGACAAGATTTCAAAATCTACTTCCATGGCACTACTTGCACGGGAGAGGTGAGCAGTATGAAGGACTCAGTGGTCCTCCACACGTCTAGTTTTTAGCTTTAATTTTTGAGCTTACATCAAAACATAAAGACCTTAATCTTGAAATGCAAGGCGAAAGTAAAACAGGCACAAATTATTTCATCAGTAACTAACTGATTTAGGAATGAAGCTCAAACTTAGCCTAGTTCAAAATAATTTTATTTTCTTTACATTTCAAAAAAAAGTCATAGAAGAAACAAACTTTCCTGAGATGATGTACTCTGAGTATTTGGAAAATGTTAAGGAGCATTTTAAGATGTCATTTTCTTTCTTCAGCTACAACACACCTCTTTGCTAGTTTTGTGGCTGCTAGACTTACATGCAGAATTTCTAATCAGATTGGAAGTGTCTTGAAAATAAATGTCATTGAACTGGAATGGAAATCATAACCTTGCAAAAAGATGTGCAATTAATTGCACAGCCATGACAACCATATTTTCAGCCATTACTGGAAAAACCTCAGCTTTCTCTTTCTGAGCAGAGATCCCTTTTGATTAAGTACTTCTTTCAGGTCAACACATCTGAGTGAAGCTTAAATTTCCATGATGAAAATATTGAAGTCCAAGTTCAGGTCTGTCTTGTCAGATGACCTCCTTAATGACTGCAGACAAGTAGCAGTGACACATTACAAACCCTGAAAGTTGGCTGAGAATATGCAATGCTCATGGAGCAATGGAGTTCTCATTATTGCTTCTCTGAGAGTAATTTTTCTGACAGTGATGGCAATGATATACCTTTAGGTCTATGACTACACTATATTTTTTAATATAGTGTTATGAGGAATTTAAAATTATGAGAAGATGAGTTAATTATTAGCCACATATTATTTTAACCTCCCATTGTTGTGCAAGGTGCAGGTCTTACTGAAAAATCTCACCCTGGTGCTGGCCCTGAAGAACAGCACAGAGGAAGCATGACCCAGTCACACAACACAAGTCATAGAAGAAAATTAAATGTGACCACAGATATCAGTGTTGAAATAGATTTATTGGTGATGGACCTGAACTGACATTTTCCCAAGCCCACTGGGGTTTGTGAACTCGACTGGTTTGCTTGGGGAATTTTTTTTTTATGCAATACATTTTATGCTGTGTTTGCACCCAGGTCTGAGCCAGATGTCACTTGGTCAATAAATTTGTTTATTCTCCTAGTCTAGTTCTATGGTTGGCTGCAATCAAGGGGGTGGTGGGGGGGACCCCGAAAAACCTGTGCTGTGGAGAGTCAGTCAAGTCAGCAGTGCTGCCTTCCCAGAGCCATCAAGCAGCTGGGGGTCATATTTTGTGAGCATCCTTAAAAAGGTGGGATGGATCTGGAGGACACAGAAGTGGTGACTGCACACTTCAAAATGATGTTCTCTTTAGGAAAATGTGATTTAGGAGGAGAAGCAGATATGACTCGGTTGGAGGATAGATGTGTACAGCACAAATACCTGTGCTGTGATCACAGTGGCTTTTATCCCCTCTTTGTTTTTTTCCATGGCCTGGATGTGAAGCTCTCTCAACTCTTCAGAGCTTGGTTGAGGTGCACTGTTACCATCTGCTCTGCTGACAGATTTGAGGAGCCAGTGTCATCTATGGAGGTGGAAAGCCTGGACATGCAGGGGTGGTAACCTCTATCCCTACCTGAGAGAGGTGTTATTGAAGGTTGCAGAAGAACAACAAAAAACTCCCCATGGCTTTCTTTATCCAGGGAAGTGATTAAAACCATTATTTTTTATCTGTAAACAGGCATTTATATCTGTATCAACATCACCAGAACAAAAGTAAATGAAATGAACTTGAAATAAGCCTCATTCAGTGTCCTGAATGCAGAAGCTCTGAAGTCTGTTGTCAAAGGCCCTCCAGTTTGACAGCAACTATTGTTCTCATGCAAGTATTTCATTAACTCAAATTTCTACCAAGCTGGTGAGTCACTCCTGGCTTCTCCTGTATGATTTGTACCAGATTAAAAATGCCTCTGTAATAAAAACCTGATTTTAATCTCAGTGCTGCAATAATGTATTGTGAACATACATTAGAAACTATTTTACAATGTATTTACAACATCAAGCAACTTTGCAATAAATCATGGAAGAGCCCTGTCATAAAACATGTAAGTAATGATTCTTCAGATGAATATGCCATTGATATTTTGTCATTGTTCATTATGCTTTAGAGTGCAATACATGGTCATAAGTATTGCTCAAAAGACTAGCACAGCACGTGACAGGATGTACAGCAATCTCATTGATATAATTCTTTTCCTGCACATGAATTAAAAAAACATTGTTTAGAAGCACTTGGGCTTGCAGAAGGTCAGCCCAAATAGGGAAGTCACTCTTATGTGAGCAGGGCTTTGGGTAGAGGTCTGCTGAATGGGAAATTCCTGTGGGACAAAAACACCTTTGAAAGATGTGATGTGGCAGCCTGTTTTTCCCAAGCCTGATCTAATGTAGTGTTCCAATTATGTGGTAATGGTGAATGTATCTCACTGAGCAGTACACATTGTATATGTTGTGTGCGAGGGGCAAAGCGAAGGACAAGGTAGCAAAATCCCTTGGGCTTTCTGCAGGAACAGCTCTTGGCTGTTCTGTGCTGATGAAATTACAAAGTTTTGTTACAAACAAGCAAGAGGAATGGAAAGTAGTTTCTCCAGCTTCCTAGCATTGAAGCATGCCTGTCCCCAGTATGACTCTCCCTAGGTACTGGCATGTTTTCCTTCTGGTACGGCGTGCCCTGCATTGTTAAAAGGCTTCTTGTTTGACTTCATCATTAGGGTTTTATTTTACTTTTTGATTGTAGTGACTAAATATAACAATAAATGATTTAAAGAGGAGACAGAAATAAGTGTTAGGGAAAACAAACAGCCTCCCCCCTGCCAAAATGCTGAGTGGCATAGCAGCGAATGGTTGAAAGAATCAGATTTAATTAGGCTTCCTTTCAGCACTGAAAATTCCATTTATGCACACTATTAAAATAATCTTCTGCATTAATACTAATTTACATCATCAAAGTAGCACTTCATCTATTATTCATATGGCATTGTAATTTCTCCCGACTGAGAGGCTGGAGCGTGGTATGACTCTTCTGCTAAATACAGAGCAGATATTAAGATATCAGTAATGGCTTCAGTTTTCTTTCTATCACATCAGATATCCCACAGTTTCCTCTCTTCTCTTGCATATGTGCAATGACCACTGAAGAGGCTATAAAAATTATTATGCTCTTTTTATGCCCCTTATGGCCAAGGGTGTCCCCCCTTCACAGGCATCATGTAAAATTGGTCTCCCCTTGCCTGCTGTCCAAGTCCAGCCTCATTAAAGGAGGTGCAAGAGCTGCTTAGTCAAGAGAATAGCTCTTGAAGGAGAACAAACAGAAATCTCCTTATTCTCAAGTTTGAAGGCTGATGGGAAGAATTGATGTACAGACTGCAACACAGCTGGAATTTCGTGCATTTTTGTCTTGGAGATTGCAAACTCTTACTTTCTGTACAAAAACAAGTGTTGGATGCTATTCTTCAGCTTTTATCCTCTGTGCCATGTTCTCCATGTCTGTGTGTGTGTGTAGATGTGCAGCTCCCTGTTCCAAGTGGGCATCATGGTCTCAGTACCTGCCAGGCTGGGGCCTCTGGCTTTATGAGTGCCAGCTCCTGATGGACATCGTGGTGGTTTTAGATTTCTGAGCCTGACTCTTATTAGGAGATAGACCAAAGCTGTCTTTAAGACTACTATGGCAATATAGAAGGGTCTTTCATCAGTGTAGTTTTCATCTACTTGAAATCATGATTCTCTGAAATGCTCATTTATCCATTTCTAGAAGTGAAAATGAGAGCTTCTAAATCACCAGTTAAGGAGAAAATTCCCTGATAACTTGCCTATTAGGCTGAAAAAAGAGTGGATAGAAATATTTGAGCATCAAGAATTGAGCCAATTGAGCATACCCTTATACCTTCTACTCCAGTGAAGGGAAGGGCAGATGACCTAGTAGGACTTTCATGTTTGCTGGTGGTGAGTCACTCTGCTCCTACTGATTAATGTAAAGGAAGAAATAATTGCCTACAAAGACTGCTGTTAATCACTGAATAGCAAGCTGGAGGGAGGAAGGGAGGTAGGTGGGATGTAATTTTACTTTTGATAAGGAAAAGGGGCCTAAACGGAAGTTTTGTGTGTCAGTTGAAGATGGAAAAAAGTCCTCACATGGAATGCTGTGGTTTTGGGACTCCAGTGGCCTTTCAGCTGCTTGTTGCTTTAGAGTCTGCAGCAAAGCACAGTATGACTCCACAATGTTTAAAGAAAAGTAACCATGAAGGCTTGGAAATCAATAACTAAGACAAAGTAATTCCAGCCTCAATAACCTTAAATATCAGAAATGTTGTACAAGGGATTACTATTTTCCCATGAGTTGAAAGGTTTTGTTCTATTTCCCTTGTAGTTTTATTAATCTCTATAAAGCTTTTCTTGCACCTAGGCTGGTGGTATTTAATAATTCCTATTTGTCATATTCTTGGCTTTTTAGAATATGTTAAACACTGTAGAGGAGATGTACAGCAAAGTTTGACTAAGCTTGACTGGTCATCATGAAACTGCTTGTGGGAAGGATGCTTTGATATAGATTTAAATGTTGAGGCACTGTAAACCTCTGGAAAGAGATTGAGTTTTCAATACACTTAGAAAGCCATTAACTAACATGTGTTGTCTATAGATTTACATCACTGATTTCATGCTGCTACATGTGATCATAATAACACAATAAAAGACCTCTGACAGAGTCAAAATTAAGCTTTAGAGTGGATTTATTTGATTTAAATGAATATATGAGGTAAAAAAGATATGTTAATGTGCTCTGCATTATTTCTCACAGTGTGAGTTCTGTGAACTTCCTGAGATGTTTGTTAAACTACTGATGCTTGGCAATACAACAACAATGTGCACTTCCAGCTCAGAAAGCCAAGTGAATCCTGGGCTGCAGCAAAAGAAGGGTGACCAGGAGGTGGTGGGAAGCAATTCTCCCCCAATACTCTGTCCTGGTCAGACTCCACCTGGGTCCTCAGCACAGGACTGACATTGACCTACTGGAGTGAGTCCAGAGGAGACCATGAAGATGATCAGAGGGCTGAAGAACAACTTCTTCAAAGACAGGCTGAGAGAGCTGGGGTTATTCAGTCTGGAGAAAATAAAGCTCCAGGGAGACCTTTTTGCAGCCTGCCAGCACTTAAAGGGGGCCTACAAGGTTTCTGAAGAGACTTTTGGCAAGGGGCTGTAGTGATAGGACAAGAGGGAATGGCTTTTAATGGAAAGAACATAGATTTAGATTGGGTATAAGGAAGAAATTCTTCTCTGTGAGGGTGGTGAGGCACAGGCACAGGCTGTCCAATCTTTCCATCCCTGGAAAAATTCAAGGCCAGGTTGTATGGGACTCAAAGCAACCTAGTCTAGTGGAAGGCGTCCCTGCCCGTCGTAAAGGGCTTGGAATGAGATGATTTTTAACGTCCCTTCCAACCCAAACAATGCTATGATTCTATGAATTAAATCAGGGTCCTCGCAGTAAGATATCTTGAATTGGTTAATTGGTTAATTTGTCTTTATAGACAAGACCTTACCATTCCAATAGTAAAGATAAGCAGGTAGAAGCTGTGTGAAATGAGTTCAGATAAACAGCTGGGTATTTGTAGCAGGAGATACAATTACCTTTGTTTTCAACGTCTCAGTAGATATTTGTGGAAACCAGAAGTGGCAACTTGGGAAAGAGATCCAAATTCTATGGTAAAGATGAGTTAAGTAACTGGGTTTCACAAGGTTTGGTTGGCTTGGACCTGTAATGACTGGACAGCAGGGAGCAGTTTGGGAAAAGCAGAGCTGCCTTTAGCAAATGTCAATATCCGTAACAGAGAAAGCTTGAACAGATGGTTAAGCTTTCCCTAGACCATTTTCAGAACTTTCAACAGAAAGCTGAAGGACCATGACTTCATATTATACTCAAGATTCTCTGTGAAGCTAAGGATTCTATTTTCCAGCCTTTCAAAAAAATCCAGCATCAGGTTACTAATGTAAAACAAGTCTAAACAGTGATAGATCTCCCTATATAAACATGCTGGAAACAGTAACTATGAGAGAATTCATTAGTTACTGTCTCATCATGGACACCCAAGTCATCCACTCAAGTATTAAATAGGAAAATGCTAAATTCTAGTCCTCAAACCCTAGTCACAACTCTTGAATGTCTTGCTCTTTTCCTAGTGTAGCAGCTTTTAAAGCCAGAAGAAACTATAGTAATTATCCAGTGCAAAATGCATAAACCAAGCCATAGGACATGCTTTAACTGATTCCTTTTCCAAGGCCATTAACTCTCCTTGAGTTGTGATGGAGCTTTCAGAAAAACATTCAACATTTATTTAAAATTTTCCAGGGCTATAAAATCCATCATAGCTGTTGATAAGCTTTTCCAATGGTTAAGTACCTTGCCTGTTAAAAGTTCATGACTTATTTCTTGTCTGAGCTTTTTAGTCTAGGTTAGATCTTTCTGTTCGATTACCTGGGAGATAGAGGAATCTTTAATTCATTTTTCAGATCTGTATATGATAGCTGGTGGGCAGTGTAAGCCACCTATGTGACCTTTCTAATATTTTGATATCCATCCTGAAATGGATGAGTAGAGACGTGAACTAGAAGGAGAACTCCTGCAACTGTGATACTTTATCAAATTGAGAGGCTGTGTATTTTCTGTTCATGCACTCAAAAATCCTCAAATTTATGTATCCAACAGTCATATTATAATTTATGACTATGTTACACTCTGAAGTCATGTTTTTTTCCCAAAGTCACTAATTTCCAAGAAGAAAGGGGCCAATACATTTTTCTTTATTCTTTCATAAATAGCTTGACAGTTGATGAAAGCACACTTTTTGTGTGTTTGAGTAACCTCTCTTTTCAGTATTTTCTGCTTAGAAACCCAACTAAATATACACTCTGTTTGCAATTTCATGTCAAAAACTATCAGTCAACGGGTTGTAAAAAGTTCAACATCTACATATTCGTTTCATATCCTCCTAGTTCTTGTACAAGTTGTTTCTGGTGTAAAGTCAAATACCATAGTGATTTCTACTGTTTTGACGTTATTGTCTTTCATCCAAGCCTGCTCTCTTGGGAAAAAAATACACTAGATTATTTTAGAAAGATCTATTCTCACACTTAGGAAAAGGTTCTTCACCCAGAGAGTGGTTGGGCACTGGAACCCAGTTGGCTCCCCAGGGAAGTGGTCGCAGCACCAAGCCTGGCAGAGTTCAAGGAGATTTTGGAAAACTCTCAGGCATGTGTTCTGGCTCTGGGGGTTGTCCTGTGCAGGGCCAGGGGCTGGACTTGATGACCTTTGTGGGTCCCTTCCAACTCAGGTTATATAATGATTCTGTGATGGAAATCTGATTTACGTATCACCATTTAAATTCCTTATTAATCAATTCACATATTGTTCAGGCTATTTTTTTGCCCCCCAGGCTACCTGTCAGACAAATGTTTAGTGCTGCAATTACAGTTACTCACATTTTTCTTTTAAAATATTGGGTCATAAGAATTTTACCCTAGTTCATTGGAATTTCCCCTGTATTGTAAAATATTTTTGAAAATAAATAGAACAATGCTTGTCCAAACACATCTTTTAAGAAGGCCAGAGGCAACAAATATGAACCAACAGATTGAAAATGTTTTAATTTAGTAGCTCACATTCCAAAAATCCACTCAAACCAACAACACTTCTATGTATATGAATATCTTGACCATCCATAGCTTTTAAGTATAATAAATTTGGATAAATGGGTTAACATACATATCACTCTTTTAATACCAAGGAAGATGGGTCATTATGGAATTAATAGTTCGTAATCATCATGGCTTAATGATCAGGTGTTCTGCTATATTCCTCTTGTATTCCTAATACTTTGTTCATTAGGAATAGGCTGCAGTTTGATGTACCTTCTTAACAGCAGTGATGGTAAAAAGGAACTGTGGGTTAATAGGAAATTAATAGACATTTATGTATTTTTTCATTGTTAATGTACTTTTCATTTTATTGATTAAGTATAAATCAGAATAAAGTAATAGGGTTTTAAATGGTAGGTGTTGAATGTCTAGTTTGCAGGATGAACACTTTAATTCCTGAGAGAACAAGGGGGAAGAGAGGTCAGCTGGTATAGCCACTAGCCTGAGTTTTTAATAGTTTGTGTGCTCTAACTGCTAGGAGATTGAGGGTCAGATGCTCCTAAATGTAATATTTCTTTTTTTACTTCAGCAGATCCATTTAATCATTTGTTTTTTCTTTGGTTGCTTAGTATCTTGAAGACAGTAAGTTCTTGGTGTAAGCAAAGAGAGAAACATCCTTGATCAGAATAGGAAAAATGTGGAACTGCGTGGGAGCTCCTACATGATGTGACAGGGAATGTGTTTGCTGAAGAGAAAATAAATAGGTACTATTAGACAAGTTCCTCTGACTGATTTAGATCAACTGAGCATTTGCCCTTAATTGTGTCTTTCTTTCTAGGCTTTCTTTTCCTTGTTCTTCATCTTCTTCTTTTCCCTCTTCTTC
>VZTN01000013.1:0-36376 GCA_013400515.1 Erpornis zantholeuca
GTGTTCAAACAACAGAAATGGAACATTTTCAGAGTCTGAAGAAGGAAGAGCTAGGGAGCAATCAGAATAATATTACAGACAGAACTGAAAGGAGGTATCTAACGCAGATATGGTACATGGTACCTGAGACATGTTTGTCCATCCTGCTCTAAAAAGCTTCCAACAAAAGAAATTCCATTGCCTCCCCAGGCAATTTCTTTCAGTGATTCAGCTTTATTATGAGAAGCTTTTCCTGATACCTTCCTAAACCTTTCCTACTACAATTTAAGTCCATTACACCTTTGCCTCCTGCAGTGCATGCAAGGAAGATTGTTGCCCTCCTGATTGCTACTAACCTTTTGCATATCTGGAAGTTATTATTTTGACTCCTTTCAATAGCCTAGTCCAATTTCTTTGACTTTTCATTGGAGTTCTATTTTCTAAGTCTCTGATTGCTCACAGTGTTCTCATCTAGATTCTCTCTCCTCTGGTCCCCCTTGAGCTACAGTGAACAGCTCAAGACTATGATATGACTTTTCAGTAAGCAAGAACTGCAAATATAATGGCCTTTGATAGTTGCTGTTGCCAAATACATATTGCCTTTATGGTCACTGGAAGCCAGATGACCATTCTAGGGAAAATTTCACCATTATTTAAAATAAATTATTACTTTTTCACAAGGGCAGTGAAATGATCCTCTGATACTGAGACTAATATTAGGAACTGAGCATATCAAGAAGAAAGCTAATGATGAGTACCCAAGAGTTGGGTTCCTTGGCATTAGACATTATGTCATCACTACAATGCAGGTGCAATGCTGATGAGGTATGCAACTACTTTAATTTTGTTCAAAGTAAGGTAGGCTGCATTTTCAAAAATTACTCACTGATTTATTGAAATTATACAAGAAAGCAAACCCATCTTAACCACATTTATTTGTAAGCCAAGCTAAAAAGTCTCTATTGGCAAGAGAAGCCAGCAGCACAACTTATATTAATATATACTACAATTACTTAAACTCTACTAATCTCTACTATAGGACTTTAATGTGTTTTGATAAGTCACTCTAACTTCCAGCAGACATTCTTTGTATAAAATGATGGCTGCTTGTGTCGGTGCCCACCTTCCATTTTTTTTACCCAAATAAATGACAAATAATAGCCAATATTCGATTCATACTTATCAAAAGTGCCTGAAATTCAAAACTTATTTACTGTATCATAAATATTACTCAGGAGAGAACATAATTTACTAGAGAAACAAACAGATTTTAGTTGAAATTCAAAATTCTTGACATCACCTTGTCAGAAGTAGAAAACAGTCTAATATCTACGACAATTCTAGGAGAAATGCAGTAATTTAATGGGAAAATGATTGAAAGATCTACTGTGTGCTTTTCTACAGAAATCATTATGAAAGAATATTGATTTGCAAAAAACAAAAAAGACATCCAAGTAACACCATAAAGATATAGATACCAAATGGATGATCACCACGGGAATAAATCTGCACTTGGTTCTTCTGCAGGAAATAACACACCTGTCTTTACTCCAGCAGATGCAGCACAGTTGATGCTGCTGTCCAGAGTCTTTGCATGACCAAACATGAAGAGTTTACAGCAGGTGTCTACCTTATCTCACAGGCTTAAAGAAATAATCTGTCCCCACTTCCAAAAGAATTATTAAAAAACACCAATGGCTCTAAACGAATGGAAAAATACCAAGAAATTAGGCAAAGAGGAAAAAAAATGTTTTATTTCTCAATTAATATACAGATTAACTGAAAAACTGTCAGCAGCATAGTACGAGGAACTCTTCAAAAGTGATTCACATTTTAGGGAAAAATTTTTGCTTATAGGAGGTTTAGAATATGAAGATAGCCTAAATGATTTAGCTTTTAGTATATACTGAGAAGTAAAAAGCAACCACATCTGAAATGGCTCAGATGTCTGGAAAAAAGAAATGAAAGGAATAAAAACCATTTTAACACTGAGGGCACTGAGTGCCAAGAAGCTCAGCAATGAGTACCTATTGATCTATGGTTCTACTTTGATTTTTTTTTATGATTCTGGTGCTGAAAAAATTACGGTGGTATCAAAAACCAGGAAATATTCTCAAACTCTCTGGACAGGATGCTTCTGCTGTTTTCTGGCTCTGCCCTTAACAGCCTGTGTTCTGTGCTACTGCTGACAAGGGGTCCTTGGGAATTCCCTCTCTTTTTACATTCCTCTGGGACACCAGTGACTTCACTAGAGTTGAGCTTTACTGCTCCTCTCTTGGGACCCAGAGGTTCACTGACTTCCAGACTTCCCCTCCTCCACCACAGTAACTTTAGACTGCTTTTGCTCCCCCAAGGAAGGAGGAGGAAGAGTAAGGGGTGTCCTGCCTCCAACCTCACCTTCCTTGTAAGGGCTCACCCAGACTTCATCACTTCTAAGTAGTGCAATTGAAATCCTATTGGAAACAGATGGAGATGCAGATTAGGACTAGCATGTGTTAAATATAATTCTGCATGAGATTAATATAATGACTATCATGGCACAACAGGGTGGGTGTTGCTTGGTACATTTGGAATTGGGATACTAACATCCTACCAATATCATTAGCAAGGTAGTGATAAGGTTGGTGTGATATGGGAGAGAAGGAGGCCAAGGGAAAAACTAAGTCTACTCTCTTTTGTTTGAACATTCAAGAAAACATTTAAGTTGTTATAAAGCCAAGATGACAGAATGGATGATAAGATGAGACTCCTTAATGTCAGAAAGGTGGCCTGAGGGGGTAAAGACTGATGAATAATATTGCTTAAATGGGTAAGAACAAAGGCTATTGCCAATGCCTAAAAGCCCACTCAGAAAGCAGGGAAGAGGAGGAATACGAAGCAGATTAAAGTATTTGAAGGAGTTAATATTGAGATACTGTCATTTTGTTGGCAAAACATTAAGAAAGATAGACTGGTTGATAAAGACTCCAAAATAACAGAGGTTCAACTCTCCTCTGTAGTGTTTTCAGGATTTTATTTTAATCTGTTGCAAATTGCTGCTAACTGAAAATAGACCCAAATATTATCAGTTGTATTGTAACTACCTAAACTAGGCAACCATTTTAAGTACAGTATTTATACTCTTGGGGCTTTTTATCTTTTCTGACCACTGGGTAAAACATACCTTACCACTGCAAACTAAACCTCTACAATGAAAGAGCTGCTGTGGATATTTACAAATAAATGCAGAATATAGAAGTTAACGAAACTTGTGCAGACATATGAATACTGCCACGTACCAGAGCATCAGTATTAGTGTAGAACAGCAGTTGTACAAAACCAGCACCACATGAGGCAGCTGACATTAGTGAACAGCAGCTTTATTGTGCAGCTGAATGGGAGATTTGCAGCACTGTCTGGAAGAGTTCAGTGACATTACACAGTGCCCAAAGGGCCCATGGATCAATGTGGTGTCACTGGAAGTGTCGGAGTTATTACAATGTCAATAAAAGTATAACAACAGTGTCCAAAGTATCAGCGAGTAACACACGACGTCAGTAAAAGTGTGAGGACAGGGAATGCAATGCACCATCATTAAAACTGGAACCCCTGGTATATCAGTGCAGGATCTCTGCAAAGCCAGCTGAACATTCTGAAGTTACCGTATATTCTCTTTTTTTTTACAAGAGATCTCTAGCTTTAAGTCTCCCAACAGGCATCAGATATGACAAAATTATTTAAGTAGTTTAATGATTCCACATTAATACAACAAAATGAAGTTTACAGCTATTTCATACTCCTCTATTCTTAAGCATTGCATCCTGGAAATGTGCGACTTGGATTCTCCTCAGTTCAAAAGAGCAGAATATGAAGAACAGAATAGCACCTAAAACTTTTAGTGTCCTTCCACAAAGAACCTTAATATAGCTCCTTTATATTTACAGAATAGGTACCAAAGGACAATCAATACTTGAATCATATTAATTTAATCCTCAGCATAATGCCTTTTTTTGATATAGATCAGTATATTATCATTCCAAGAAAATCTTGAATGGACTTCATTCTGTGTATAACTATGCATTAATTAGGAAAAAACCACTGCAGATGCTGAATTCTAAACAATTGCTAGAAAATGCTTGGCTAGGAAAAAAAGAAGGTAATAAAAACTGTAAAATAAAATTAAAATATTTTAGGATCTACCTCTTTTAGTGCTAAATAAAAGACAAGAGAAAGAAAGTGTAGCAATTAACTGGTGATGTTTACTTCTAAAGTTTAATTAAATAATCAGTATGTACAAAACTAGAGTTTGTATGCCTCATCTTCCACTCACTGCCTCTGTTTGAAAAGCCAACAGAAAAAAATCTTCTCAGATACCAGTGGAGAGGAAATGGAATCACATTCCAAAAAAGTTAACTTTCAACTGCAGCATAACATGTCCTCAGCTTGGGGAGCTGGAGAGGTCTTCTGTTCCAAGATAAGAGGAGACAGAAGGTAAATATGGTGAAGAATGTGAGGGGTCTAGTATTTGGTCAGAAAATAACAAAGCTTCCTAAAGAAATAAGTCATTTTTATTCACCATCTATTCCAATTATTTAAATTATGACAGTAAGAACAATTGTGATTACTTCCTGTACAGTAGCAGGACAGAGCACCTCAGTTTGATAAGTACTCAAGAGCTGAGTATTTTTTTTCTGCTATGCATTTGTTTTTCACATTGCTCATTCTCCATGAATCTTGGAGATCTGACAGATTGTATTTAATCTTCCATTGAGATTGGTTATTAAGTAAAGTAAGAGAAGCTTTGAATTTAAGAAGAATTGGTAGCAATGAAGAATACAATCTAGAAAGATTTCAGAGCTAGCACACACTTCATTCCCAGGTCCCACCATAAACAGGGTAAAGTAATAACTGTAAACACAATATTGTCAATAAAGTTAAAGGAGAAGAAGAATAGAAGATCATCTCCCAAGAGCTGAACCTAGATTAGATATTCATTATTATCCACATATTTTAATTTTCCCTCTATTTTTAGGTGAAACTTCTAGAATCCATTTCATGCACTATTGCACCATTCCAATATCATATTTTGCATGTTACTATTTCTGTTCCAATGTACTGCAATTGCAATAAATGAATGCAGTAACGTAGCTATTTCCTACAAACAAAACCATGCAGTATAATCTGTATGCTTTAAACCTCTGTGTATAAAACAACACTGAATTTTGACTCTTTGTTTGTTTGCTGTAATGTCTGTTAATTAAGACAGATGTTAACTAGGTGGCACTGTACACTTGAAGGACTGAGCATGACATTTGCTGCCTCTTTAATGCCCGAGTCCTGCATTCCTTCAGCTCACATCCATCACAACGGGACTGCCAGGTGAGCTGACTGTCACTCCAGCCCAGGCTAATAGATTCTCCAGTGGCTTTTGGTATAGTTCATATCATGAGATTAAAACTCTGCACCTTGGAAATGACATAACGTAGCTGAGACTTGTCAGCTCCAGGTGATCAGATGCTGCTTGGTTTCAGAAGCAGATGCAGATGAGGCTGGCAATATAAATACACAAATCACAATGGTCCCTTGTCAGCACCACTGTTCCTACCTCTAATGGCCCTCGTAGAAAGTCTGTTTGCTCAGCTCCTACTTCCAGTGCTACATCGACAGAAGCAAAGGGGCGGCTGGCCATCTGCTGTCGCTCCCGCATAAGTTGCTGATGAGGAAAAAATGATGTTTTAACAAAACATTCAAAAATGCACCAGATATCAGTCTGCCCTACTATTCCTCCCATTAAAACATAAGAATGCAAACAGCATGCACACAGTCGTATTTGTGACATCAAAGTGAGAAAGTTATACTAAATCATAATCATCATCATGATCTATATTTACTCGAATGAGCACAGAAGGTTATGATGCCTACAAATGGCCTTTTAGCTTGAACTCTGACAAAATCTCCTAATGAAAGCTTCCGTAACTGACTGTTCTCTCTAAATAGCTTTGCTATTTGTGTAAGTTGCAAGGAAATACAGGAAACGGTTGGTAAAAATAGTTGAAGTCTAATTCCACTGATAATGCATGCATTAGAACACCTGCCAAAAACAAGTCCACCTGGCCTTCAAATTTTCATATTTCACAACTAAGCCAGATGGAGTTAATAGTGTCAGGACTCAGCTTTATGCAGGATCTTTTCTGCAGTTACTTTCATATAAAGAATAATGTGTCAGGATTGGGAACTCTGCACCAGTATATTAGAATACACTCAGCTACACTCACAGAGCTTGTATAATCCCTTCCAATCATACCAGCGTGGACAGAAGTCCCAAGCAAAACCACAAAGTTAACTCATATTTCTTCCTCAGTCTGTAATTATAATGCTTATTAAACCACGATGAATAAAAATGATGACCAGCACTAGATATTACAGATTTTACTCCACTGGTTCAGTGCAACTAATGAAAGCATTATTAAATATTTAAGGTGAATGAGTCGTGCAATTCAAGTGGTGTGTTTCTTCAGCAGAACAGGATGTCACAGCATCTTGAAGAGACAAATACGTGCAAAAATGATTTTTAAGAAAAGATCTGTTTCATTTTCTTAACATTTTTCTCCCTGTTATCTCTGGAAAGCTTAAAACATTTGAAAGTGGTGTCTGAATGTAAGTGACACTAGCACTGTGACGTACTATTCATAAAAGCCTTTGAAATAATAAAAGGTGTGCAAGCAAATATTTGCTGGCAGCTCACTAATAAACACTCTTGATTTAAGGTCTGTTACAAAGCAACAAACTCATTTTCTAGAACTTCGTATGCATTTTGCCTCGACTTGCATTTTAAGGTTGTCTATAGAAATTTAAAGACGCACTTGTAACGTTAAAATCAAAATGGAGCAGTTGCCTCTCAGTGCACAGCCAGTACATTCCCAAGGCCGGGATTTTATAGCCATGCAGTGTGTTGTCAGCAAGCACCTGCACAAATGGGCTCCCAGTATATCACACCAAGAGGGCAATCAATATGTCTGTGGGCAAAACTGCATGTTTTATGTTGAGAATAAATAAAAGCCAAGTATTAATATCTAGATGCTTAAGAATTATGTTTTTAACCCTTTACTTCAATGGGAAACTGGTGGTCTCTGTCTAGGATTTACATCAGCAGTGATTTGCATCAGTACAATTTACTAATAGATTTCACAGCTGCTAAGAACTACTATGGTCCTCCAGTCCTACCAACAATTTAGCAAAGACCAAAAAAACTTACACCATAAAATACTGAGTCACTACACCCTGAAATTACTATATATAGCTCCCTTTCCTCCTACAATACCAAAAATTAAAGAAAACAGTGTTATTAGAGCAGTCTTGCCACATGGAACTCATTACAGTATTCTAAGTCTGAAGAGCTATTGGCAAGTGCTTACTTTTTAATGGGAAACAAAACATTTTGTTTTAAACAAATAGAATTGCTTGAGGAAAATACTTAAAGGAGCAGAACAAGCTATGCTCCAAATGCACATACTACTATTTAAAAGATTTATTTAATGCAGATAATAAAGAAATGTACATTTGATATGTTCTCTGGTTTTTAAGGCCAGCAGGTTTCACCCCCTCTTCTCCTGGTAAGGCATTCAGCAAAACCTTTTCATTCACAAGACAGCCACTGCAATTTCGATAGTCTGCCATTTGAAAAGAGTACTACAAAGATTCTTAATTACCTCTGTAAACAAGAATGAAAACTTTAAAATGTTCAGTTGCCCATAAAGCGCTGCTGATTTTAGCAGCCGAGCACTTGCACATCAAAGATAAGTGCTCTACTCAAAACACTTCTGCTTTCCCTTCACCATTTTAAAGCTTTCTGTGAGGTCCAGGACAGGAAAAACAAGACACAATGAAGAGAAATACAGGTAGATATTATGATGTTTAAAATCAGTTTTGTGGCTGGAAAAGGTCACTGCCTCCCACCATCTGCAACTGTCCATATACCAATATATAGAAAGTTCTAGAACTTCCAGTTATGGGGAATTCCTGTACCTCACCCACAGGGCAAGAAACATGGAAACTCTCTGACCATGAGTTTTATGGGAAGAGTGAAAAAGATGCTTACCTTATCAGCAGTCAGAGACCAAAAAAAACAACCCAAACCCCCCCACAGATTTCATCGTAACTGAGACAGAATAAACACGGGAAAGTGGAATTCCTGTGCTGTTACTTTTATATACTAGTGACCAAAAACTTTACTAAATTTAAAAATCACAGGGGAAAAAAACAAAACCCCAAACCCATACTTCTTCAGTAATTAGGGACATTCACTTGAAGACATCAGACAGAGAGTATGAACATGTAATATTTAAATATTTTATCACAATTTTAATCTATAACATTCAGAATGCGGGCACATGTCTAAATATTCACTAAAAAGTATGGGAAATTAAAAACATCATTTTCTCAGCGTAGGGCTGAGAAATTCAATGAGCATTTATTTGACTGAGCAGACAACCAATTTCAAGTTCTACCATAATTTTAAATCTCATTAAGTACAAGATTATTGACAAGATTAATTTTTTCAGGCATCTCTATTATTTTGCAGCAATTCCAAGGTATTAATTTATATCCTATTAAAGAGTTTTTCATGTAAAGTACAGAATTATAGCTGTCTTCAGTGAAGAACAGTAAGATGCTAGGACACTATAAATTAGGTCTGTTTCTCACTCAACACCCATATAATTTTAAAACATTTCTTCAAAACCCAACTGTGTTGGCATCATTATTTCCCTATCATGGAAATGCATGTTTCAGCTGATTCTGCATGAACATGTAGACACCTTAGCCCCTAGATTACGATAATTTTGAGTTATGGTGTCTTCGTCAAATAAGGATTTTGCAATAGGACCCACTTTCCCATCTAGGAGTTTATCTCAAGAAAGTATTTGCTGGGAATGCCATTCAATTTTACCATTGATCAAAAAATTCTCATGGGGGATACTACTCCTCTGATCAGTGCAGTTTGGAGTAAATTAAAATGTTCCATGGCATCTTGTATATGCTATTATAAGGAAATGTATTCACTGCAAAGTTCTTATTTAAGTAGAAATGTTTTGATATTTTTTCTCTTGGTTGATAACATTGTTTTCAACATATTTTAATGCCTATATTGTATACATGCACAATAAAACAGTCAATGCAAAATACATATTTCAGTGAGTTAACATTAACAGAATACAATATTTCAGCAAACTCAGGCTGACATGTTTCAAGTCTTTTGTATTTTAGGAAATGTTACCATTTTGCTTCTTTTTATTGTCTATTTTTTTTCTTTAAGGCATGCTTTCTCATGTGGAATAGAATACTGTTCTCCTGACTAGCACCACTTTTCTATGCTTTTCACCTTCCAGCATAACTGCCCTGGAAAAGCCCTAATTTGAAAAAATCCAATAAAGTGCATGAGTTGCTAGGAACTAGGACAGGTGTACTTTCTCTTTGTTATACAGTAGCTGACATTCTTGAGAGACTGATAGATTAGGAGAGCTGAAAAGGATGAGGCCACTTTAGTGCCATAATAGGATGAACAGAGCAATCCTTTCAAAGATCTTTCTGTTGCTGTTTGGTAGCCCTAATGGGCTCCTGCAGCCCACGGGCAACCAAAGGTATCTGGAGTGTGCCATGAAGTGTGCACTGCCCCATGTGCACTGACCAGTGTGCATGCCTGAGGTCACGGGGCAGCTGGACAGCTGGGATAGGGGCAAGAGGTGGCAAACACCAGAAAAAATGTTCAGGAGACATCAGACTAACCAAACAGAGCCAGGAAGTCTCAGTAGACTGTCCCAGAGATAAGGGTATGGCAGTTGAAAAGGTGTCTCTTATTTTAACATCAACTGCCTAGATTTTCTCTTTTTCTTCCTTCATCTCTTACATGGGTTTGGTTTTTATCCTAGATCACATCACTATCAACCTCGTACCAGGACATGTATGACTTTGTCAAGGTGAGTAGTCAAAATGAGGAAAATGGTAATTCTGAATCTCGCTGAAAACTGTTGTCTAGTCCAGTGCTGCACAACCCTCCCTGTGACAAGGATTTTCCTAATGTCTAATTTGAAATTCGCATTCTGCTTATTCATCCTGCAGCTCTGACTTGTCTGCAGTTACAACTTGGTCACCTCCTTTCCTGCTTCTCTACTGTCAAATGCTGATGGGAGTAACATCAGAAGGCTACAACAGAAGCATTAACAATGCCATGCATTAAATCTGAGTTTTATAGGAAATGCATTTGCAATGAGAAAAAATGTCAAAACCTCATGGAGAGTTGCACTGACAAATTTCTGATCACGCTGCATTTGACAAGCTCCAAGGCTTAAAAAAATTAAGACTGTATGTAAATGGGCACCCCTGCAAAACCAGAGCCTCTCCAAACAATGCAATTCATCTATTCATTGAATATTCTTGAGGATTCTTACTCCCACGTCCAATCAACAGAATTAACTTACATGGACTTACACACATCTAAGTGGTTCACAGATATTTTAGTTAGAAACAATTTAATTCTCTTCCCAAATCTTAAGTACTCAATATCAAACTGAATTATACATAGTGATATTTCAATGTAGTTCTGACTATTCACTTTAATTTGCACAAGAAAAAGCTTGCCTTCTCTGTAAATTTTCTCATTGTAACTCTTGGTGTTGAAAATCTCTTCAGATTAAATTGACTATTTACATGGCTGGAAGGGAGAGCAATTTCTCATTTACATATTGAATAAACTATTTGACTTGGTTAATTTCCAAATCAGCTGCTTTCACTGGAAAGGCATATCATCATCATTAAAATTTTTTGTTGGGTTTTAGGTGAAATAAGCTCACCATTCCATGACTGCATGAGGAACAGTGATTTTAAGAGATGGATAAAAGCTGGCAAAGGAAACCAAGCAGCAGGAACAGCCATAGTTCTGACAGCAGCCTGACAATCTGAATTCATTCATTCTCCCCATCATGAACTTCCTAAACAATCATTTCCCTCTGCCTCATTTCCCACCGTGCTAAGTGGAAAGTGCCCTGACACAAGAGTGCATTCAGGTAGGCAATGAGATATTACAATGATGGACACAGCATAACATGCTATTTGCACTGCAAAATACTCTGTGGAAACTTCCTGAGATACCAGGGCCTATTCCATGTCACTTTCTTTTAAAATTGCCTGAAGAAAAGGTGCTCTCAGGCGTGTGCAAAGGTCTGTCATGGGAAAAAAATGAGGAGTTATACTTTTTGTCCTAGCTTTATACTGAATAAAATGAAGGGTTATTTAAACTAGACATAGTCCAGCAAACAACAGCTAAGACGTACTTAAAATACAGTGTACACATCCCAAAAAAATAACAGTTCCAAAAGGTCAAGTTTTTATGTATCCCTTTTGGAAACCAAATACCAGTCATCTGCAATTTCCCTTGAACAAATCAAAAATGAGAAAAAAAAGATGAGCCCTGAAAAGGTCATTTTGTTGCTAGATCCAAGGAACAGATATTTAATGTATTGCACATTAGCAAGCAAAGAGCAAAATGTGAATCTACTGTGACTTCACGTTTTGGAACTTTTTGGTTCTGGAATAGAATTCCTGTCTCTAAAACACTGAAAGTGACACCCTAGGTGATGCTCATTTGCCAGTAATTTATGGGGAATCATGTTACAGTTAAGTTGTTTGATCCTTCATATTTTCTTCCTAAGGATTATTTTGGATGCTAAGAATCAATAATAAACTCAAAATTCAATTTACTGCTTTAAAATTTAAAAAGTGCTAAACAAGACCTAATCCTCTTATCTCTCTCACTTGGATCACTACGAATCCATGTTGCAGAGATCTGTAACCATGAACATTTTAAAGTCTCCTAAAGATGTACTTAGGTCTTTCTGTAGGCCTTGCTAACCCCACATTTGTGCTCTTACCCCGAATCAAGTGGGTTTAAAAAATCTCTTCAGCAAACTGTTGCATATTTTGCTGTTTGCTAGCAGAGCAATTTTCAGTTGACAGAAAATTTCTAAAAATGCTCGTTCTGCAAAGTAATTCTGTGTACAGAGAAAAGAACCACATCAACTAATTATAGATGTTGAAATGTTTCCACAGAAGACATTCTGTATTTGCCTAAGGACAGTTACTTATAAGAGAAGATACTAAAATATGTCTTAAAATTATTTCAGAATATGAAAAAGTATCGTATGGTGCAAACGACTCCTTGGAACTCGGTCATCTACAATGGTGCCACATAAATTATGCTTTCAAAATGCCTTCTAAAGAACTACTTAAAGACATAACTACCATTTCTACAAATGAAATAGTTACAGTGTGAAACTTCCTTAAAATAACAAAACATTATGTTATCGATGTTGATAAGCTACGGCCTTTTGACATGAGGCACCATGAATATTACCCATCATTATCATAACTTAAAAACCAGCTTTAGTTACTTATCTTAAACAACAGATGTCAAGCTGGTAATTCCCAGCTCTTCCTAAAGTAATTCAAATTGCTTTAAAGATAGTAAACATGTTCTGATAAAGGAAACTGGGTTTAAGTGTTCCCCCGTGAGATCACTTGGTCTGCCCCCTTGCCTTGGTCCTACACAAGGGCAGGCTGCAGTGTGATCATGATTCTTCTGGCAGATATATATGTTTTTTAAAAGGCCACAGTGGTGGAGGTCCCACAGTCCCTCTGGAAGTCCAGAGCACCTAAATTAAATCTCCATGCTGAAATTTAAGCCAATAGTTTTTTGTACACAGTGGAGACTGTTCTCAGTCTACAAGTGAGGAGAAATCTCCCTCAAAACTCTTGTGTGTTTTGCAGGAGTTCTTGATAAATTTGAAATTTCCCTTCAACCTTCTCAACTGTAAACAAATGTGGGTATGTAAATGTTATCTCACCATTCCTGCTCCCATTTTCAGTGTTCCCTTCTGCCTCTTAAATCAACACCAGAATCAGATCCCAGCAGAAGCCCAACTGATGCACCTTTCCCTTACTACAAGGAACAATTTATAACCAACTGCTTCAAGAATACACCTTGACATTCACTTCCTATTTGTCTAACAGGTCTGTTCACTTGTTGTATCAAGAAATTGGGTTTGGCTGGACACGATTTGTGCTTGAAAAAATGACATTAAATGCCTCACTTATTTGCTTTTTTCTACATTCCTACAGATCATATAAAAATTGTTTATCCCACTAGTTTCCTAAAAATCAATGATACACTGGCTGGTACCTAATTGCCCAGCCCTTCCTTTGCCCTCTTCTTTTCTAAGATAGGAATTATCACTTGTCATACCCAAAATCTCGGAACCCTGACAGGCTCTGGGATCATATATGTGCTTAGCCAATTCCCTAAATATTCTACAATAAATTTAACCAGGTTTTGAAACTTGAAAATATTTAGCAAGTATTCTCCTACCCATTTTTCTACTTTATTGCTTGATATTGTGCCCCATTTTCACTGGAGGTACTTAAGAACCTTTTTCAAGAGGCCCTAACAAAAGCACTTTTTAAAACAGGCTCTTTCCTAGCACAGAGAAAGTCAGAAAAAAGCAGCATACATACTATTACCTTAAAGAGAAGCTAAATTGCAGCACAAGTATATTTCAATTTGCAAACAACATCAATGCATTTCTTAACTTACATGACAAAAAAAGGGTAGACACTGGATTTGTTTCTTATGTGAACTGATGTGAAAAGTTGCAGTCCAAATTATAATGACTGAATTGGAGCTATGCCAATTTATAAAAAGCTGAAGTTTCTGAAATGTACCTGGATCCCAGGCCCCATCATGACTTCAGGTGATCAAAATCTTCAATTTTTTTTCCAGATGACATTGAATTCAAGGCTTATATTTATTTTATTTCACTTTTAAATTAAATTGTAACATGTACAAAAATTATAAAGTATGACAAATAATAATACTGAACAGGAAGACTGGGCTGTACTCGAACAAAGGTGAAGTTTGCCTATATTAATACACCTAATTCTTTAAAAAAAAATCTATATTTGAGATTACTGGTCCACTGATAAAGTGACAATGTAAATTAAACTTTTTAAGTGCAGCACCGCTGGTAATCATACAACTATTCTAAAGTGATCCTTTAGAAGCTCCTTAAGCCCAAATGATATTACCATTAAGGGAGTTAAACTGGTGATGTACCATGACTGACTGATGCCTTTAAATGTTTTCAAGATTGAATCCTTAGAGTACTAAGCTGAATAACCATCATTGTCACTGCCTTGCAAAGGGGACCAAAAAGAGGTTACATTTACCAGTGTTCCTGCCTGCTTCAGGATGGAAATGCCCTGACCCACATGAATCCCCAGTGTCAGGAGCTGAATGGTGATGCTACAGCACCTGGTGCTACTGCCTTGGGTGAGTAAAGGCCTTCTATACATTCCTTGCAAAATCTGACACCGTGTTACATAGTTACCAACTCCTTTTTCATTTTTATCTCAACTGCTGCATCCAGTAGGAGCTTCAATACCCAGTACTTTTCACATCAACCAGTCACTTACAAATCAGTAGCAAAGACACAGTTTGAAGTTATAGCCAGGATCAGGAAAAGGTCTGGTCACTCCAAATGTACAGAAATTCCTTGTAACAAATCCCACCCCTTTGGCATTTTCAGTGAGAAGAGGTTTGGCTAATCAACACAAAACTAGGATACCAATTGGAAATCTGGGTGCTAGCCAAAGAAATATTCCAAACTTCACAGATTTCCTCACCATACATGGTACATTCAGGTCAGCGAGACTTTGGCACACGCTGCTGGTGGGGAAGGCATGTGGGCACAGGCAGCTCATGCTGAGCAGGCAAGCAAGAGGCTCTGAAACAGATGCAGTTCTGCTGTCTGATCAGAGTAATAATGTGAATTAAAGCAGCTCTCCTTTGTTCATGGTCCTGTTTGAAACAACTGATTTAGCAGATGTGAGATGCTACACTTTTAACAGGGGGTGTTCAAGAATATTTGGAACGGTAAGTTGATGGAAAAGTTTTCCACTCCTGCTAGAGAACTAAGAAATCAAGGCAATTGAGCATCCCTTACCTTTCAAAGAAACCAAGGAACCAAGACAGTTTGCTCTAAGTTCAAATATCTTGAACAGGAAAGTATAAAAATCAAGAAACTTTATTTGAAACTTGATCAGAAAGTCTGAAACTTGGAACATTTCTATGAATAATTATTTTAAGAGTTGAATTGCTACCTAGCAAGCTAAAGGCATGAGAACCTGTCGAATCTCCTAAAATATTTCAGCTACATCAGAATTGCAGAAATAGAGGGTTTTCAAGCATTAAATACCCTTAAAAGTTTAAAATTCAGTTCCAAAATAAGAAGCATAACACTAATTCCGAGACTACCTTGGTAATATCTGTAGCAGCAGAAGTCAGGTTGCTGTTCTATTAATCTTAATAATTTTGTGGACAAACCAGCTGCAAACAAGGAAATCTGACTTTCCAGTACTGTTCCTACAAGGGATTGCACTAGTCTCTGTGTGTACGTACTCCATAGATTAGAAAGAAATACTGTGAAGAAGTTAATCCCTCACTGCTGCTACACTGAGACTTTCAATATAAAAGTGACAGAGTGTAAATCAAAGTACCCTGGCATTTTGAGCTCCAGTCAGACTGTTTCAAGAGAGAGAAGTGGGACGATTTAGAGTTCATCAATTATATCACATCAAATTAGCCTCTATCACAGGCTTGGCTCGACAGCTTTCATCTATTTTAATTTACAACAGAGAGGACAGCCAAGTACAGGATTGTGGCAATGACACAGTCAGAGGGAAGCACAGCACTTTTGTGTCACAGGAATGAAAAAGCTTGTCTGAACAGCCACTTCAGCTGGGTCAAACACTCCGGCCACGTTTAGTTTCTTTCATTTGCTTTGATCCAACAATGCCCATCCTCATTTTTAAGGAAGCAATGTGCTCAACATATTTTCAGCAGTTCTGCAGTCACTGTCTTTCTGCAGACTCTGTTTAGTATACGTCCACCTTACAGAGTGATTTACCTTTGCAGTTAAATCCTTAAAACAGATGAGTAGACTAGTGGAATGCTATTGTAACTGTATGCATTTAGGACATGGGTTAGATATCTTAAAGTAAAATCACTATCAGTAAATTGTTAGAATTTGCCTTCCAACTGACAGACTTTAAATTTGAATTTGCCATGGTTATTTGAAGACACTGACAGTGCAATAACTTAAATCACAGTGAAGCACAGGGAAGCATTGAAGGACCCTACACAGATATAACTTCACGAAACATTTTATGTTAAGAATTCATGCCTTTGCTATGGATGTGATCACAAGCACTGTGCATCATTTAAATTGCTGTTTAGAGGCTTACATGGATTCAAATGGAAAATGGGCCTCGAGTTAGCACTGCATAGTGGGGAATTTGCACAACAAGGATGAAAAACCATCTTTACTCTTTCTACCCACAGTAAATCCTAAGAAAGAAACAGAAAGAGCAAAAAAACAAACACATCTCCACACAGCATCCAGCTTCCCTTTACTCCTAAAACCCTTATGTTTTTTTAACATGGGCAAATGAAAGTAGGAATTTTAAAATGTATATATTGCAATGATTACCTCACCGAATAAGCAGGGACTTCCAAAAGTATATTTCCATAAGCTCTCTATGCACATTGGAATTACATGCATATTGCTTTTACCTGCTTTCCTCTAATATGGCCCATTTCCAAATTAAATACTGCAAGCTTCAGGCAAGTCAAGGTCATCTTTCCCATTCCTTTACTTCCTCCCCAAGCTTGACTTTGCTGGTAGGATTTTAAGTAGTGAACTACTAATAGGATTTTTATGACAGCCTTAAAGGAGTTTTTTTTAATAATTGTATCAGATTAAAATGCTTAGGGACAAATAAATTATCAGAATTTCTGACTGTTACTTTTTAAAAACTCTCACATGATACTAGGAGTGATTAGTTGGAGCAAAAACTTAAAAGACAGTATAGACAGTATTATCTTTTACCTGGAATCTTAATTGGCTCCTTTTCATATGCAGTCTTAGTTTGTATAAAAAACCAATGAATACAACACAATATATTAATGATGTTCCTCTTACAAAACGGAAAACATCAGACTTTTTTATATTTTGCCACAATATGTCCCTTTTTGCACAGGAATCTTTCACCTGCATTAGAGAGAGCTCTAAATTTTTCAACAATATGGACTTGTTTTCTGCTATTGTTTTCAGCTGGATTGGTTTAAAATGTCAGGGAACCTGCTATGTGTTAATGGCTTTTTTTATATGGGCATCTGCTAAATACGTTCAAATCTACACCACCATAATGTGTGAGACAGCTGAAGTTTTATTAATTGAAATTTATTTACCAAGAAAAAAAGCCAATAATATCCTTAACCGGCAGACAAAAGAAAACAAAGACATTATCTATGAGTCAAAGGTGCCACACATCTCAATGATTTTCCTCAACAGACCTATATTTATCACAGTGCATGCAAAGCAAGGACTTGCCCTCGGGAGCTCCTTAAAAAGAGCATGACGATGATTTGGCTAATTAATTTTCCCTACATGTTTGGAGTTGAGGGAAGTATTCTAAAATGTAATGCTCAAACCCATCAACATAAGTTTTGATTTTCTTACTTGAGGCTGTGCTGGTTGGTTGATTATTAACATGGAAAAAGATATTTCTTGATTACATGAACTTTGTCATTTAACTAGATGTGTTTTAAAAACACATATGAATTCAAGATGATAGTCACCTCTGCAGGGAAACATTTCTATTCTCTCTCCCATCTAACTGAGGACCAGCAAACTTTCTATTTTCATTTGGATAAGGATCCCACTGAATACTAGCTCTAGCACAGGTTCAAAATGCCAAATGACAGCAGGGAAGCCTGGGACACTGCAGAGGAGGCAGCTCCTTTCTGCAAAGCAAAGATCAGTCCCCTGTCAGTGAAGGTGAGCTGAAAACACCACAAAGGTGTGAAGTACAAGAGTGGTGGTGGGATGTGATGGCCTGAAAGGATTCTCTGATCCTTCCCAGCTACACATAAATGAAGTGGACTACAGGAGTCATTAAAGGTGCTACATGAAAAACATCTGGATAATGCCCCCATTGCAGTTTCCCTGCACTTGTGGAACACTTTCTCCACCAGTGTTCAATGCTTTTGGCAGTGCTTAAGACAAACTATTAGATTTGGCACTGGGAATGTTTTACGCTGCTAATAGTTCCCAAAGCCTCAGCTAAGGCCATCAAGAGAAGAGAAGAATGTTTTTCCTCACCAGCTTAGGAGAGGTTTGGAGCTTCTCATGCAGTAGAAAATCTGGCTTTGATTGCTCAGTATAACCATTCCTTATGCCCACACTTCGTCCTTGTGTGGAAAACCCAGTTTGGAATTAGAGATAAGCAGCTTGCAGTGCTGGGATGCGGGTCTGAAAGAACAGCATCAGTTGTGGTTTTTCTTATGTGAAACCCTAACATTTGTATTAGGAGGAGGCAACATGAAAATCCAGCAGCAAAGACACCCTGATGATAGGCAAAGTGAGACTGAACAGTCCCACTCAGTGGATTACTAAACTGACTGTTACCAAATCAAAAATACACACAGCCACGGGTATCTTTAACCATATTATGTGCTGTATGTCCTATATGACCATTTTTGTAGGGTCAGTACACAGGAACTACTTTTACCTGGGTTAGTAGCTCCAAACATGTCCCTACAAATAATTTGGATATTTTTGGCAATTGATTACATTAACTTTTTCCAACTTCTACCTGGCTCAAAGTGCGAAGAATCATATTATCCCCACAGGTTATTTCTTCAACATTTCATGAATACTTGGAGGAAGTGGGAAAAGTTTTAATATTTTTGTTTTCTGACAATGTATATATTTAGCATGAAGTTACAATTGCCAACATCCATGAACCAAATACAAAAATCTACTCTGTGTAAGAACTCCAGCGTGGCTGTTTGACATTTACTGCTTTGTCCATGCTGAAACACTAAAGGTGGGCAACCAGCACTAATAAAGTTGGGTTCATACAGGGATACAATCAATAATTTGTAGGTGCAAGTGTAAGAATACAGCCTCATTAGAAAACGAAAGATTTTTAAAGAGGATTTGAATATTTGTCTTGTTTTCTAATTTATCAGCATTTTGATTCCTTTCTGTTTGAATTCTGATGAATGAGTCTTATGATTTCAACAGGAAAAGTTTGCTTGCAGTTATATTTCACTGGCCTTTAAAATAACATGCTTTCATTCCTGTCCTACAGGCAAAAGTCATTTCTGAGTTTCTCAGTCTTTGATGGAGAGAAAGTTTGACCTAATTTTCTGGAATTTTAAAGGCAAAAGATGCCAACAATTCTTAAACACGTTTTTTTAAATGCATGCGCAATAAAAGGTGCTTCAATGAAAATCAATAAATTAAAATGGTTTATCTGAAAATAATTTATCTGAAAATAAAATCTTTCCTTTGCAAGTCAAACCAGTCACATGCAAAAATATTCCCTTTGGCTGTAACATTATTTCAGGTACACAGTGAATATACCAATTAAAACAATTTGGGACTATTTATGTTTCTCTCTATTATATCAGTTGGTATCAGAGTCCTCATGGGCTTTTTCTGGTGAAATAACATTTCTAAAATATACATTCTAAATCGTCTTCTTGTCTGTCATATCTCTTCCTATGCTGAAAATAAAATAGGTTCCTTTTTGAAAACTCAATATTTCTGACAATCAGTTTACACACGCTCCAGCATGGATGTGAAAATACAGTATTATTTTTTAAATTCTGGCTTGATTACAAAAGTACAGGTTATATGGTTTAGTACTCAGAAATGAATGCATTGTACCTGAATTAGTCCAGAGGAAAGAGAAAAAAAGTCATTGGAATTCACAGATGCTGGAGCACAGCTTATTTCTCTTTTCTTCATTTATATTCAATGAATCAAGGCTTACTGCAGCTGAGTATCTCAATTATTATTAAGTTTTAAGTCCCTGCATTCTAAACCACTTACACACACAGCAGAGAGCAGGTCCTGCCCTCATCAGGTCCTGCCCAGTTTTCAGAAAACTGGAAACAGAGTGAACCACACTGAGAATGAGAGTTGGCACCACTCAGACTGACAAGGTCCAAGTTATGCTACACCACAATGACATTCCATACCTTGTCAATGAAAAATCCCCATTGTTTAGTTCTCATTTAATGAGAAATTCCAATTTGTTCTTATGATACACTTAAAGCTCTGTTTCTGAAAATATTTTTGCTTTCAGTTATGCATAAACAACATGGAGACATGTTGTAGATTTTTTTCTACAGTTGGATTCCCTTTCTCTTAAATATTTTGTTATATTAATGCTCAACTGGTTAGAGGGATTTGCATAAAGGAACACTCTATAGTATTTAGGAGTGGATAAAACGCAGTTAAATCTCGTGGAATAAAAATGCTTCCTTTACATTTTCATCCACTACCTATATTGTGTATCTAAATAGCTTGATTTGGAATAACTAAAATATCTTTTAAATTCTTTGTTTCAAACTAATGTAAAATGTATATTGAATACAGTTATTTAAGTGGCCACACCAGCACATGTAATAGTTACACCAGCATTTACCACAACTACAAGTAGGAAATGCCAAAGAATGCAAGATATTGGCATTATTCTTTCCTGTGGTGTACACTGGGTTGTTTCAAACACTGAGCTAAGTCTAACATGAAAAACATTTGACTTTTTTTAGCAAGTCAAAGTAAGCCATACACAGAATGAATGCAGACAATTTACATACATATAGGTGTCCCAAATTTCATGTATTCTATTTAATTCCAGTGCATATTAGGCTTTCCCAGCTGAGTGAACAGGACTTTTTAATACAGCTGGAAAGTCAACTCAGGAATCATGTTGGCTACAGGCTGCTGGACAAGCCAACCTGTAAGCCCCTTTCCTCTTCTGGAAAAGTATGAAAATACACAATGGAACTCCAGCTACCTGGAACTACACAACCTTCTGAACATTTCAGAGATCAATGTTCACCTGGCCCAAACCAAAACACTTCCATTTTTCATCCACTTATTGGAAAATTTCCCTGAAATATTTAATTTCTAATACAAAGCTGACATTTAGAAGACGTAATATTTTTGAAAAGAGAAGTATGCTATTTAGCTTTAGTAACAACTAATAAGAAGCACTTAGTGTAGGGATCACTGCCATCATGTTAAGGATTTTACTGATAGTTTGAAGTAATTCAGAAATGTTTCTACTATACATCAAAGAATTACATCCATAGTTATGCAGAAAATAAAACTGAATTCTGTGAAGTAAGACACAGCCATTATTAGAGTTGACACACAGTTTACTGAATTTAATTTGGGATTTTTTTGCTAATCTTATATTTCCAGACAGTGTTTTGGCCCTTTAAAATACAAACTGCAGATTGGTAGCTGTGACTCAGCTGCACAAAGCAGCCCTTTTATTTTTCCTCTCCTGGGGCACTCCTTGTCCAGAAGCAAACTCATTTCACATCACCTCAGCTGCCACTGGCAAACTCACCAGCAGTGCAGAAGAATCAAGCTGTGATGTGTCATGAAGCAAATAAAGAGGCTGGAGCTGCAGTATACTATATGCAAAAAGACCACTTCACCTGGACATAAATTATACTCACTTTTCAAAGAGTAAACCTCTATCTACAGCCCTAATATGGGCCATCCATTTCAGCTGCATTTCTCAAAGTAAATTTATTTAAGAGAAATGTCAGCAGTGACATTTATATATGTGTATAAATATATATAATATCCCCATGGCTCAATACAGAATGCTTTTTTAACAGTTTCATACAATTCTAATAAAATGTCCAATTTTTAGCCACATTAACAAACCAACCTGCACACCAAGTTGCCACAAAATCCTCAAACTGGGCGTTACTTGCAGGCAGATTGCTGTTTCTGCTAAAAACAACCCAAGGCTCTGATGGAAAACTCTGCAGACATCAACCAGGCTTAGGATATGTGAAAGTCTCCTTAAATATCTGGATTTCCACAGAGGTGGTTTTGGAGGGCTGTGCTTTAGCTTGGTACTGCAGACAATTGTAGCAGTGCACAGAGCCTGGCTGCTGTGTTTCCTAATGCAAAATGACACGGTACATTATTTGCCACATCAGGAAAAGCAGAAACTATGCCCTAAGGCAGAACATCCTGAGTCATAATTATTCAATTACAATGTTTAAGATCATCCACTGTTGTGTGAGCACTGTGAAAATGAGGCATAATGAAGTGGGTTACACCAGGCCTGACATTTCACCCCTCTGTCTGATCATGCTCACTTTGGGGGATTTAATTCAGTTCTGTTGCAGAGTTCTGTGAGGCTTTTTTTAATCTCCATTTTAATATTAAACTAGAAAACATTTAAATGTGTATATGTTATGGAAGTGTTTCAGGCTATGTAAAAAAAAATATTTACAACCTATCCAAGGAACACACTTGAAATATTTCAAATCTAGGGAGCTAGAGAAATAGAAGAATTATTAATTCATTATTATTATAATCATAGAAAACTGCACATACTGATCTGTACAATATTGTACATTTTTATTACAACACACCACTGTGAATACAATCATTGGGGAATGCTATGAAGAAGAGAAATTATAGAAAAAATTAATAAAAAAAAAAACCAACACAACAAGAAAGATTATAACCACAAGAATGTTTCTGCAAAACAAAAGCAATAACAAATAAAAAATGAATGGAAAATGTTTACAAGGTTATTTCTCAGCTGCCCAGCACTATAACAGATGATTTAAAACATATTTAATATTGTATGTAACAGAATCCATAGGTGGCAAGACCTTGGCTAATACTGCTTACGGAGCAGACTGCAGGAAGGAACCCGAGTACAGCCCTGCAGCCACAGGGAGCTCGGGGGGCAGGAGCCCTTCCCCTGTCCCTTCAGCTGTCCCTCCTGCCCTCCCTTCCTCCTTTCCAATACAGGAACTTGGTTTTCTGCCATGCTGGCTCCTCCCTCTCTCTTCTCCCTCAGAAGGCAGATTTGGGATGGTTTTGCTCTTTCCTTCAGAAATGGTGTAGGAACAGCTCTTTCTGCACTCCCTCACAGCTCTGCCTCCTGGCAGTGCCCTCACAGCCACCATGCAGGGATAGAATCACGGAATCACAGAATATCCCTAGTTGGAAGAGACCCACAAGGATCGAGTCCAGCTCCTGACCCTCCATAGGACAGCCCAAGATCCCTCCAGGTGCCTGTTTTACAAACTCTCCTCGAGCTCTGAGAGCCCTGGGGCTGTGACCACTGCCCTAGGGAGGTGTTCCAGTGCTCAGCCACACTCTGAGTGATGAACCTTTCTATGATATCAAACCTAAACATTCCCTGACGTAGCTTCAGGCCTTTATGGATGGTACAAGGAGTCCAAGCTGTGCATTCAGTCATGGTACACTATTTGCATTGGTTCAGCAAATATTCCCTCAATTTAGGAATAGAGATAACAAGGAGAGCATCCTTTCTTTGATCCCACTTGGGAGCTGCCTGTTGGACCATGCTGGTGGTGTACTCAGAACAAAAAAATAGGAGATTTGGTCACCTTCATAAAAATTGCTTGAAAAGCAAAAATAGAAAAGCTAAAATTTCTCATTCTTCTCCTGCAACTACTGTGAGAAAATACTTATGTATTTAAAAAAAAATTACAATAATATGATTCCCTTCATGGGTAATGCTCAAATAGAAAATAAAAACTATGAAAACATACAGAGGATTTCTGAAATGACAAAGCTTTTTCCAGGATCCATATGCACACCATACCACAGCAGTAAATATTCAATGCCTACAGATATACAAACACAAAGCACTAACTCACCAAAGAGCATAAGACTTCAAGAAACTTAATCTGGTTTCTTCCTAGGTGGGGCAAAAACTATGTGTATTTTAATAGAATGCTAGGATAAATTAAGACTAAATGTACATGCACAAGTAGATGTCTCTATACTAAAGTAGCACATAAAGCTGAAAGCCAAAAAAGAGGCTAAAAAGCAATTTAGCTGAAGATCAAGGATCTCGGGTATTAATTTACTGCTCAGATATAAATTTACAACTAGCACAAGCACAGAAGAATTCCTATGCAAATAGGGAAGACAAGCTAGTCCTACTTTCCCTGCATATGTTCAATAAAAGGCAAATATAATATCATGGGATGAGTAAAAATCTCCTCACCAATTTTTATAGCAAATGCTTTAAAAAACTACACGCATTTAAAATCCAGCACTCACAGTACAGAGAAGCCAACTGGGACATGTTCTTAAACATGACATGATCCTTGCCTCTGACATTATCCTGTGAAACATTTATTCAGGGTCCGTGGCTTTTGATAACTGCTCAGCATACTAGTGCTGTTCTCCAATTTATTCTGCAAGTTTTTGATCTGCCTGCTGATTATCTCTGAGCCAGTGGTTCAGAAACTGAGTTTTTCCATCCCGTGTATCAGCACCAGCAAATTCCTGATGGAGAGAGGTGGTCTCAGTGGATGATCCCACCTTCTAACGTGTTTCTAGCAAGAACAAAGCTGCTACAGCAACACAATACTTAAAGGCTTATATGTCAGAATTCGCTGCTTGCAGGGATGGAAAAATGACACTTTTTATATACAACTAAGAAATAAGAATCTTTTGATACCCAACATTGCTTATAGACATTGAAACAAGCACAGTGCACATGTGATTATCAAGGGATGAGCTACATCAAGCATTAGCAGGCAAAAGAGATGAAGTCCAATTGAAGGCCGATGTCACCCTGGATTTCAACCTTCGGATTGTTTTGAAAAGTCGCTCTGGAGTTCTCACGAAATTCTTCTGTAAAAAAGATGTGTTTTTGTAACTGTGTCTCTTGTTTTTATTCCATTCATGATAAAAGAGGTCTTTGATGGACTTCTGTCCAGACCAATGGAAATGGATAGGAGAAGATCTCCCTATCCAATCCACGAAGTCTCAAGGTTTTGTATAAAAGCTGTGAAATAAAAAACTTTGTGCCTTTTTTCTACCACTTCCACCTGTGTGTAAGTAAGTGTGCTCATTTCATGCTCTCTAGGGACAGGCCTCCTTATTTTAGGACATGTTACACAAAAGCAGGGGACTGGTTCAAACCCTAACTCTCAGAAAAATATTAATTTGCACCTGCCTTCACTTTGGGAATGGGTGTGAACTCTGCCATGAAGAAGGTGCAGATGCCCCCATGTTATTGAGGAAGAAGTTGAATTACATTCACATTACAGTGCTGTGTGAAGGACTCTAGTAACAGTAGCATGGATGGTGTGCCCTTGTACCATCCATTTTGTGGGATAGTCAGTATTTATATAGACAAACTCTAGAGTAATTTGTGCAAAACATAGTGATTCTAAAGATATCAGGGGAGGAAATGA
Organism: Erpornis zantholeuca; assembly: GCA_013400515.1. NCBI lineage: Eukaryota > Metazoa > Chordata > Aves > Passeriformes > Timaliidae > Erpornis > Erpornis zantholeuca. The sequence continues at coordinate 25,367 of VZTN01000013.1, forward strand.
CAATTTCAACCCACAGAGGCATTTCTCAATCACATATTTGTAAATTTTTTTTTAAAAGTGAATATTTAAAAGTAGCATACAAATCAGCATCAGAGCCTCCTACTTTTCAAAAACTAGAGTACTTACAAAGGGAGGCATCAGAAAAAGGAATATACTAGGGCTCCAATAATACTTTTTACTCTGGCAAAGCCAAATAATTACAATTTCTGCTGATCTCCACGGTACATTATCATTTGTTCTTTTTCATTAGCTTTGCCTCAACAGCAGTAGCAGAATGGGAAGCAATGTGTGAAGGCAAGAGAAACACAGTTCTAATAAAATGAAAGTAACTTCCATTTCACCTAACATGTCTGTTAACAAAGCTCCTCCTCGCAGATGTTGACTGCACATCATCTATTTGCTTTAAAGTTGAATTTAATTATATTATTATTTTTATATACACTTTATTGCCTAAAAGCCATGAGCCAGGACTTCTCTGCATTAGCTGTTGTGCAAACAGAGGAAAAAAGGGTTTATGGTCCAAAGAGTTTATATTATAATTTTTAATTTTTGATGAAGAGTAAACACAATCAGAATGAGGCATTCAGGCATTCAAAAAAAAAAAAAAAAAAAAAAAAAGCAGCATCATTTAGCTATATAATGCAGCTCATATTACAATTCTCAGTCTGCCTTCAGAAAACACCATTACCATATACACTGAACATTGCTATAAAGTGACAGTAAAGAGTATGAAAATCTCTTTAGGTATAAATGCCTGAACTACTACTAACCTCAATGGAATAATGTCTCTTTATAAGAGAATTCCAATTTACTATCAAAAAAAGGTGGTATCAGGACAAAAAAAAAATGCAGCCAAACAAAACCCACACACACAGACAACAGACTGTAAATTACTAACATCCATTAAAAGAAATGCTTTTTCCTATAACTGCAAAACTAATTTTACTTCAAACTGAAACAGAAATAGTAATTACCATTACTGCTCAATTGCTATTTTTTGGACCCAATGTCTCCCTCAAGGTTCTGGGTTGGTAAAAAAGAGATCTAGTGTTGTCTCTGTGCTTTTCCAAGAGTAGAAATATTGAATCATTTCCCTTTGCCTTCCCAAGACCTTCATTTGCTGCCTTTAAAAGGGCATCTCTGAATTCAAAACACAATGAACTATCCCTGGATCATTTCCTAAGTTACTAAGAACACACTCAGGTAAAATACATCATCACAAGTTCCACATACTGACACACTATGCTCATATAATTTCTTGAAAACATTGAAAACATAAGGTAAATGTTATTTTATATGAAAGTGTGATGGTAGCCATTACCCAAATGTATTTATTGTACTGACAGAGCTAAACAAGTATTCATCAATATTGAATTTTAAATATAACACTGAATTCGGACTATGTTATAAGTCAATAATCAGGTTCCCAAACTACCACAGGAAGGAAAATTCAACTATAGAAACCTTGCAACTTTTGAGATTGCATTTTAAAAGTATTTAATCAGAATTTGAAATTTTGACAGATTCAGTTTCAAAAATAACTCTACTCTAAAATGAAAATATTATTGGTCTGGTTCTGCTCCCTCATAATGGATATCATAATTTCTTTAAACTCGTTAAAATACATACTCTAGATGAATTGTAGAGGGAGAAAATTGCTTACATGGTCATCATTCCCACTAAGTAATCCTTTGAACAAAAGAGGGAAAAAAGAATCTCAGGAATTAAAAAATTAATAACAACTATTAAAACTATGAAAGATAGAATTGGATCTAGTACAAAAATATTATTTTAATAACCAACCATTTTTTCAGCATGAGCATACACTAGTTTTGAGATTCATCTTTAAATTACTTTAAGATTTAATAATTATATGTAAGTGAAAATGAACATGCTGAGTGCTAACACCACCACTGGGTGATATCATCTGAGTCTGTTATTCAGCGGAGCAGAGAAATATCAAGAAATAATTGTCCTGAAAACTCCCATTTTAATTGGAGTTTAATTGCACAGCCCTGGAAACTGAGTCTGATGCCCCTAATGTTAAGGAATGGAACCAATTCTGAAAATGAAGCAAAATGGATTGGGCTGATCAAAAAGAAATTATAAGCCCTGAGCCAGTGTATGCTAAACCAACTTCAAAGCAGATGGGAACATTTTTTCTGTATCTAGGAACAATTTTTCTATATCTAATGACAACAAAACAAACACATCACGTGGGCGTTTTTAGCAGTAAAAGAACATTTATGCTCAGGAAGGAGATATGGGGAAGCTGTTCAAGGTTGGAATTCAAGGCTGGAGTAGAACAGAGACCTGGGGAGGCATCAGGTGGTGAGGAATACTGGAACACACTGAAGGCTTTTAGTTTATACAGAAAAGGATCAGCATTCTGCCCCTTTCTAATCACAGGTGTGATTACAGGTAACATTGGGCTGCCATACACACATTTCTAGTATCACCTTCTCTGGCACATTTTTCTCCACCTCCCATTAACTTTCCACCTTATTGAATCAGCTACAGTCAAAATATGCAAAGTCAATTTACATATGCACAGGCTTTGTGTTTTTAAAAACATCTGTGAACATTCCAAAATTTTGCTTTAAATGTCCCCTTATTCCAAATTATGGAGAAAAAATTATGTTATAGACATCATTACTCCCCACAACCATATTGATTTAAAACCACACCACAACCTCCCTTCAGCACACTCAGGTTTCAAACTTGTTTGTATTGGTTCTATCAAACTCTCATGACATGTCTAGTCTGTGATTTAAAAAGTATTTGACCAATTTTCAGAAATTTAGCATCTCTGTAGTAATAAAGAGTTGTTTAAGCCAATCAGTGCTGTAATGGAGGACGAGCATCAAGGAGAACTTCAGGAGTGACTCTTGTCTCTTCATTACAATTACTAGATGTGTCTAGAGATATTTTTATTTCATTATACATTGTTTGTCATGTCAGAATACAAGCACTGGCTGCAGAACAGTAAATCTGGGTCTCAGTGATTAATAAATGTGCTTTAAATTTCACTGTGTGAAAAGTATTGTTGCAATTATTTTTTTCACCTGAGTGGCTGCTGTATAAAAGCTTGTTTTGTGTGTCTAAAACCACTTGTACAAAACACACTCTTAGCTATCACAGTTTCATAAAGGGAGAGCAGGAGAAATAAAATATCCATTATGCATAAAACTTGAGATGTCTTTTTTTAAATACAGAAGACACCACCCTTTCTTTTCCTATTCACTAGATTTTACAGCATGGCATGAAGTAGATTTAGAAATTTAATTTTAGACTGGAAATCATTTTAGATTCCAGACAAGGGACAGGTATTTTTTAAGCCCATTAGATACAATGTACTGGATTTGATGCCTTGAAAAAATAACATGAAAAGTGGATCCTGCCAGGATGAACATATTACATTGGCATGAGAAAAGGACAGAACAATGCAGTTGACACCAGCTTAGCATCTGGGGTTAACTGCCAAAAACAATGCATTGTTTATTGGGATCTGACTGAAAAGCTGATCCTCTGTCCTGGGCCACATTATTCATTTGCTTAAGCCAAAGAGGCTCTTCATCAGCTGTCTTGCCTTATGTTCTAATTTCCCTGGAAATGTATGGTAATGAAAGTCCTTCTAACAGATGTTTCTTTAGACTCATTAACTTCTGAATCTTCTTGCTCATTTTTCACACCAAAAGTTAGTTTATTAGAACAAACAATTAGGGGAAAACAGAAAAGCACAAAGAGCTTTCGTCATGATACTTAAATCCAGATACTGATAAAGAGTGAATGCATGCAGATGCTAATAAAGTATGATACTTAGAAATTGTCTTAAGTGATGAGGGAGTTCCCCACATCTCAGGAGACAAAGATATCCTGTGTGGCTTCCAGCAAAACATCATAAATCATCCCTTGCCAAAGACTCCAGTAGCAACTGTCCTGGTTCCTGACAATAACNGCAAATGGTGATTCTTGGGGCTGGTGCTGAGCAGGGCCAGGAGTTGGACTCAGTGATCCTTGTGGGTCCCTTCCAACTCAATCTATTTAGACTTAGCTGTTCAATAACTATCTGAAATCCTGATACTAAGGGATGGTACAATTTATTTTAAAAAAAGCCCCAACAAAACCACCCCTGCAAAGATATGTCATGACTCTACCATGTACAAACTCTGAACAGTTCCACATTGATAATAACTGGTGGTTTTCTAATATTTTAATGCAACAAGTGAGATTAAACAAAATGTAAAATCTCACCTACCATGAAGACTTTTTAAATCACATTTGTACTCATATAAACCACCAGATTAAAAAAATTACATTATTTTATTTGAAGACAATAATATTAAACCATAAGCTACATTTTAAAAAGAATCTTTTCCAACTAAGCTATGTAGTAGATTAAAAAAATTAATTATTTAGGAACCCCAGCTTTGAAACACATCATGCCAACAGGTGAAATGCAGCTACAAAAGCTACAAAATTTGTAACTTCAGACCACCCAATTAAAGCTAACATTAGTCAGTTTAAAAGTTCTAGTTCTAAAAGAAAGTACCATCAACAAGCACTTCCTGCTATTCTGCTAAGTAAGAGATATTTATGAGATGAGAAGAACGGTGTAAGGATATATCATCAGAGGTAACTTATGACCTCTGGTGAAAATATTCCATGGGCTTTTGAATTGATTGTCAGTCAGGTTTTTACCTGGAAACAAAAAGTGGAAGAAAAAAGTCTTTTCAACAAATATTAACTCCCTTTCCTAGCATGTGTTTTGGTTTTGTTTACAATCTGGAATATCATCCAGTATGTACTGTATGTACCTGACAGTTTTCTAATATTTTATTATAATAAATTACTTTTAAGGAAATCCATCCTCAGGTTCAGAAGCAGCTGTAAGATTCACTTCCACAGACCAGCAGGACAGCAGCAATTACATTTCTTTACAAAGCAAATTGAACTCTTTTGAAAGCAAGAAATAGTCTTACATATATTTGATAATCACAAGTAAAGGTGACAAATACCATGTGGGTGAATGCCTGTGATGCATTTTGGAGTCATATAACAATTTCTGCATGTTTCAGTCTCGCTAAACAATCGGAGTCTGGTTTGTTTTATGCATTTACATGTGCTAAGTGTTCCCCCCCTGAACAAGGCAGCATTGTGTTATCCTCAGTTACTAAGAGCCACGTGCAGTAGCATTTTTCACTCGAATGAGCCAGCAGGACATGGTGGGCCACATGTTTTGCTCTGAAATACACACAATGATCACATAAAAATCCAAAGTCTTTTAGTGTCTTGGTTGACCATCAGCTCACTGGTCAGATCATTGGGTAAATTCAAGACAAAGAAAACAAATGAGTTCTGTGTTCTAGGGCTTACTCACACTCTCAAGACATCAAGTTCATGGAATTACAAAAATGTTATGCCTGCCAATGACACTGCTGCATGTGAGTAGTGCTAAGAAGAAAGACTGAAATAGCCTATTCTTTCACAACTCCTGCAAAACATCTGACTGTTGTGTTCACTACACAAATCTGTATCTGGTTATATACAGCTGTCAAACAACTTTGCAGGGACAGATGACTTATTTCAAGTAGTTTGTCCCACCTTCTTTTGAATTAAAATAGAAAAGAGCATTCACATTTCACAGTTAGGAACAAAATTTCAATTATTAAGAAAAAATTAAAATCAAGCAGACCTCATTTTAAGAGCAATTATAAATTTATGACTGTCTGATTAGCAAACCAAACTTTTATGAGTGAAAAAACCAGAAACACCAGTTAAAGTGCAACTTTGAATATCAAATGGGCACAAACTAAAACACCCCTAGTGAGGCACAGCATTGTAATGGCAGCACCCAGGTGATGGTAGCACCCCAAAGGACCTTAAAAGGTCCAAGTTCATTTCCTCAGCACCAAGCGTCTTACAGACACAAGTGAAAAAACAAGTCCTGCCTCAAAGACCTCCCAATACAGGCATAAATCAAGGTAAACAGGCGAATATCAGGGGATCAAGCATCACTTTTGGTAAATGGACAATAGGTCGGCAGAGTTTCCAGAACTGAATCATGAAAGCATCAAAGTACACTGTAGCTAAAAAAGTAAATTTAACATAGGATGTGCCTGAGGACTGTTCAGAAAAATCTTTTTCTGCTTTTTCTTACAGTAGGATAATTGTAGAGACTATGAAAACATAATAAATGTACATATATAGGGAATTCTTATCCTACTCAAAATTTCCTCTCTTTTCTTGAATGTAAGTGCCACTGATCAGTCCCCAGACTTACACAGACACACAATAACAATTTAAACCACCAAGCCTCACTACCACTGAGCATGTGCACAGCTATACATTTCAGAGGAGAAAAACATCTGTCTGCATTTTTTCCTCTTTTTATGCTGTGTTATGTATTAGGCAAATGTGTGTGTGTTAAATTTCATTTTCACAGATAAATGTGTCATATCAGCCATTAGGCTCTCAGCTTCACTGCCTTACCAAAAGGTCCCACACTGAAGGGCAAACCAATAATGCAGGATTTTGTTTAAAAATCAGTCTGTGAAAACTGACAAACTTGCCTTTCAGCACACTTTCTATCAGTAGCTACTGTGCTTGCAAATATCCCAGAAACTTAGCCCGTCTGCGTAATTTCTTTTCCTAGTTACAGAGGGATTAAACAAAAACGTTTAATGAACATTCCAGCTTCCAAAGTAAACAGCCTGATATTTTCTCAGCTATTTCATGAGGCATTTCTCAAAGGCATGGTTTAAATGGAAGTCATTTTAATGACAAAAGAAACTTTAATGATCAGATATTTTAAGGACTAATTTTAAACTGTTCCTGATATTTGTATAAAACCACAAAGACTTCCATAATTAATGATTGCTATGCCAGGGCAGGAATTATTTCAGATTATAGTGATCCTGTTTATTAAACAAATTATTTGTGTAGGTTTTAAAAGCACTTTTACTGCAGCTTGCACTTTCTAAATCATAAAATGATCTGGTAAACAGGTATGGCAGTAATAGGATTAAACTCTGCACAGCACTTCCTTTTGGCTATCTCTAATCACAGCTAAACCTTACACCCCACTCGTTATGGGGGCACACATTCATCTCTCAGATTAAGTGCATGAGGAGTTTTGGTGCCTAACCTCAGAAAACTAGGACCATGTAGAGGTTGGTATATTATCTGTGATGCCTGATTGAGTCAGAAACCAAGGTACTACAGGGCTGCCCTTGAGCTAATTGCAATCAAAACTAAAAATTCTAGGAATCAAACAGAAAAAAAAATGGTATGAACAGAAGTGAAAACTTATTTCTAAAAGTATATTATCTCACAGAATGCCAGACCAGCGAGCACTAGCACAAACAGTGATGTGTTGTAGTGAAATTAGGTGCTACCAAGTATTTTTATCAAAGAGCATTGTGAAATGTTTACAAATTAATTACAAAACTAAGCATTAAAATAAATATTAACATTATACATGCTTATTTGGAAATAAAGTTTTGTAATTTTATAAAGTAAATATTTTGTAAATATTTGATAAAACTAATTGTTGACTAATTCTAAAGAAAATATTGATACCTTGCAAACCAAGTGGCTGACCAGCAAGACCAGCACAGAAATGCAGGTTATTTAAAATTAAATATTTTAATACAAAAGTATACAAGAAGAAAATTCCATTAGCTTAAAAAAAATAATCAGTGATGTACTTTGCTGCCTCACCTGATAAATCTATGCTGTGTCAGTTTTCATTCCACAGTTAATGTTTGACTACTCTAAATTAAATTACAGGATGATAGTTCACTCACACATCTTCTTGCCCTTATTTCTGTCTATCTTAAAGCTGTCTCGTTCATCATAGTGCAAGAAGACAATTATTTGTCTACAGATCAATCTCTATTTTGTATACATTCCTGATAGTGCCTATCCCTTCCAAAACACACAGATAATAACAAAACAGGTCTCCTCCTTTTCTGATAAATTCCAGTAGCTGAAGATTCTGTGACCTTAACATAAAACATGGTATACTTGTACTTCAAATATTTCTTCAAATATCTAAATACTATAAAAAGCAGATAGGAAGTGGGAGGTAGCTGCTAAAATGAGTGGGTCACCTATTATCATCTTCCTCTTTGACCCTTACGTGCATGATGCAACCACAGGTTTGCAGGAACTGGGAATGCAAACTGTGCTCCTTTCCATGCTGCAGGGCACATCCTCAGTACAGCAAAGAATTTGTACTGAAATCTTTAAGTCCATGCAAATTTAAATTATATGCATTGTAAGCCTGAAACTTAATCTTCTGTGCTTGATAATATCTTCATCTTGAGCTGGGATCTGTACTTTAAAAGTAAAATTAAAACAACTAAAGAAAAGCCTATTCTAAATAGAAGCAACAACCACCTGCAGCCCGGGTAAATTATGAAAAGGGAGAGCCCAAGACACTACATAGAAGAAAAAAAAATTAATATGACCCAGTAATTTGCTCTCATGGATGACTTAGTTAAGACCAAATGACTCATTTCATTTTACCATGTGAGCAGATTTGGGCCTGGTGCTACTGCAACTGAATTGTGTATTTGGAGATATTGGGCTCATTCAAATAGAATTTGTTCTAGATGGAAAAAAAAGGTTGTGATGTCCAGTTAGGAAAACATTGATTTCATGTCACTTCAGAACATCACTAAAAATCATAGCACAGATTGCCTGTATAGTTTTGGATGCTTTTTACTTTCTGTGAGGTTAGACTACAGGATGTAAATCTGGATGCCTCCCAGCTATTCTGTTGGTAGAGCAAAGCAAGTAAAGGGTATCTTAAAACTTTATTAAAAAATGTTGTAGCAAAATATGAGACAAAGATCCTTTAGAAAACAGAACAAAAAGCCTACAACATCCAGGTCTACTACAAACTGTTTTCCTGAGGGAAATACACACAAAATATTAAAGAAAGAACAGCCTTTTATATAAGAGTTAAAGGGAAAGAGCAGCCTTATCTTAAAAAGAGGGGAGAGAGATTATGATTTATGTCTTAGAAGATCATCATTCTTCTACTGAGAACATTCCCTTGCCACAACAAGGATGTTTAAAGTAGAGCCAGGAGGATCAACAGGCTACAAAAATATCTGGGTAGATAACAGGACCAAAATCATGTAAGACTTAAGGATCCACTGCAGACCTTGTACTTCTACAGAAAAAAATAAAAAAAACCTGAAAAGCCCAGAGGCTGCAGGAAGACTCAGTGTCAAACACCACCTTAACCTGTGTGACAGCCACATGGTCACACTCTGCCTGTGCAGCCATAACTGAGGGATCCCTCTGGCTTCAGGGAAAACAACAAGTAAGGTCTCTGCAGCAATCAATGAGCAGGTACACAAACTTGTATTAGAGTGGCAAAGTACAAATTCCAGTGTAAAAGCATTCAATAACTACCCAAAATTCTGTCAAAACTCCATTCTTGTCCACCAAGCCAATTATATCTCTAATCAGTGAGCAAACTGAACCTTTCGTGAAGCTCCTTATAGATAAGAATGGATCTCAAGTTCCCAAACAAGCAATGCCTGCCTTTCCTAGACAGAGCATTAACCAGCTCATTGTCACCCAAATCCAATTTCACAGACACTCTGTGAAGGCAGAGACAAAGGAGACTTTTTACTGATTAAGTTTAATGAAAATAAATCCCAGAGCCCCAGCTCATCAGCACAGCGATGACAGCAGAGTCTACACTGTATGCTCTCTTTCCTGTTGACATCATATTTTGTGTGTGATAGGTTCCACCAGACCTTTGAGGGAGGGGGGAAAGAAAATCCTTTCAAAATTACCCTAAAAATCTCACAGAAACTAAGGATATTCATTTAAAGCAAACAGTGTAACCCGGTCTGGACCATGGCGAGGTAATAGGAAGAACAAATAATATTGTTATGTCTCCTGAATAGGTCACTGCTTCAGAACAGCAAGATCTGGATTCATGACCCTGTTTTTCTAAGAACATCTGACACACAGTCAGTGGATTATAAAAACTGTGGAAGATATTTCATGTAATATTGTTCTCCAGATTCCCTAAAACCAAATTGCACTTTGAATTGCAGGGCTCAGAAGTTAACACAGGAGTCTCATGAAACAGGGCTCAAATCAAGCAAAGTGGAAAAAGTACTTCAACCCTTTTACAGATCTTATTTGTCAATACAGATCTTGCTTTCTGCATCCCCCCATCTTAACTTTTGAACCATAATCAGTTTGATATTCACTACACTTCTGCATCAATGCATATTTCTTCAATTTTCAAAGACTATGATCCTCTTTTGCAATGTAGCTGCTACCTCCTCCAGCTTTCTTTGACAGTTTCCTGAAGAGAATACATTCCATATCTACTTCTTCTATATCCACAGTATCTCTTTACGTGTTACAGAAGATGAAAAGTTTAATCTGATCACTGGTGCAGAAGGAGATACCTCCCTCCTCTACAAGGATGCGAGTAGCTGAACATTTTTAATGACTTCACTCTTTCCAGACCTCAGAAAATTCATGATAAGGCTGCCTCACAACACAGTGCTATAAATTTCATTGCTTTAGGAAGAGAATGTTTGGGGTATCTAGTACCTAAGTGTCTTAGTTTGAAAGACAGGTCTGCTAAGGAAGGCAGAAACCTCCCTTGGAATAGAAAAAGCAAACCCCTCCCCTCCGAATTATTATAATTTTGAAATCAAGGGCTTTCAGGCAGAGATACGGGAAATGGGAATAACAGTTCTTTACTAATGATTATATAAACACATATATAAAGCAAGGCAAACAAACAGCAGTAACCCTGGTGGTGATACCAAACAGAGCAGAGTCCGGTGCAGCCTCTCTGGGCTGTCAGGCAGCGATGTTCCCCCGCGGCTGCAGGGGGCGCTCCGGAGCGAGCTCGGCCCTCACAGGAAATGGCGGCGGCAGAGAGTAAACTCACAAACCCCTGGGGCAGCGGGGAAGGACCCTCGGGGACAGGAGGCTGGAGCAGGAGAGATGGATCCAAAT
>VZTN01000013.1:36503-52018 GCA_013400515.1 Erpornis zantholeuca
TAAGTACCCAGCCATTTGTTCCCTAGCAACCAAACATGGGGAAAAATTCCTTTAGGAGAGGAGAGGGGAAACAAAAAAAAAAAGAAAGAATGGGGAGCTTCTCAATCTCCAACACTAAGGCTACAACTTATAAAGCTTCAGATAATGATCATATGATGCAATTACCAACTTCCTTATTCATTAATTACTCTATCCATGTGATATGCAAAAGATTGAGCAAAAAGTGTGTACCTTTATATGCTTAATTACAATACTTAAAGGAATTTTATGTGTCTTTATATAAAGTGGTTATTCATTATTATAGTCATCATCATAAATTTCCTCCTAAGTCTTAAAACAAATACCAGTAACATTGAAATAGCATATAATTCATTCTTTTTATTCATTGCAAATATAATTGTATCATTTCTCATTCTGATTGAGGTGGAAAACATACTGTTCTCTTATAAAGGAAATTATTTTTACAAGTGTACTTAACGCATTCTGTCAAACCTTTGAAATAATAATGCAGAAGTATTTTATATATGATATGAAATTAGTTTAAGCAAGTCACAGCACTTCCACTGGTATTTAAGATTAATCAGAATCCCCTGATAACTGAAGAAATTGAATTTACATTGTTTTAATACTTTTTTATTTTCACTATCAGATCCCAGGTTTAATATAACAGTTAAATGTAACATTAGATCAGGGTAATGTTCAAAGTTTATTTCCATATTAAAGATACTGACATAAACCAGTTTGAGTTACCTTATACACTATTTAGAAAAACACCCACAGGTGAACTCATCACAGCTTTCCCAAAGAAACCCTGAAGTCCTTAATCAATTTGATTCATCCTTACTCTTGTGTACATCTCCCAGTGAAGCCCAATGCAGTCTCGGGGGTTTGATTTCTATTTGAACACAAACAGCTACCATAAAAGAATTTATGGGATTTTTATAATCCACATGATCTTCCACTAAAGTGGGAGAAAAGATATAACAACTATTGGGACAGGTATTGACTAAGCAGGCAAAAACTGAGGGTTTGGTGGTTTTTGATATTATGATTCACTGTTTGAATTGAATATGACATCATTTTTCCTAAATCATCACTATGCAGTCCTGATAGCATTTACATCATCAAGTTTCCTGTAGGTACTTGGAAATATTTAAAGTTCTAATGTAGTTGAGACAAAAACGTGCAGAGCCTGCAGCAGGAGGATGGGGAAAGGCTGTGCTGCTCCACACATTGTTTACTTAAACTAAATAAAGTCAAAGCACCACACTCACATGACAGAAATGATACAGGCCAGAGGGAACAAGGGCTGTCTGCAAATAATCATCATTATGTGACAACTGGAAACTAGAAATTGAGCCAAAATGTCACATGATATACTGTCATGTTCAAAAGTAACTCAAGTTCTTCCATTTCTGTTTAATTGTATTTTCCTCATACATGGAAACTAACTTCATCAGGCTCATTCTTGCCCATGAACTTGGCTGTAAAACCTTCTTTAAAAAACATATGTATTTCCTTTGTATTTTACATAAAAAAGGCAAATTTCTCTACAGGGCAAGTCAAAACACCAGAATCCAGCTCCTGTTCTACGTGAACTTCTAGAGGAGCCTCTCAGCCATCACCAACTGCAAGTTAAAAAAAACAATGAAACACAAAGAAATCTGCTAATACATTCACCCCATAATTTTCCCAGTTACTTTTTGAATTTTTTTTTCCTTTATATTTAGGCTAGCTTGATATTTCACTTGCTCTTTTCTTTAAGCCAGTCCAATTCATATCTATAATTAAATTATTCTTTAGCACAAAAAGAAAAGGAACTTTGCATCACTGCCTGCTGCTGCAGGCAACAGTCATCATTTGTTGCTATTTGATCCAGATAATATTTACCACCAGTGAGAACCATTAACAAGAAAGGCTCAGAGGGTGTGATGTTCCAGAAAATTCTAACTTAGCAGTCAGGGCATGCTGCTCCAGATAAGACAAAGGAATAATTCTAATTGTGATTTTCTATCTATCTTACTCACGCATCAGTGTCCTACAAATTAAAAAAGGCACACGACTTAATAAAAACTCCTCTTCTAGACAGTGAATTGCATTGAAGTGTAAGATTCTAATTTTTCATTTTCAAGTTTTCTTTGCTTTTATTAAAAATACATGTCATGTTAAACTTGGCAATTAATTTCCCCTGATAGTTCAGAAAAGTAAGAATCCAAGAGGAAGAAAAACCACTTGGGCTGACCCAAGTAAATTTCTTCTCCATTTACAGGAGTGTGAATGAACAACAACAAAATTGACAATTTCAGTATTTCACAGAACAGTAATTAAAAAGGACTGGAATGATTAGTTGAGCTCAGTCCTAGCTTTGCAAATACCAACAACACAGATTAAAATACAACCACAGAACTGCGTGAGCATATTTAATACCTCTCGCAATTATCTTTCTCACTGATGTGGTCAGCAGCTTTCAACTCGACCACTGCAGCTCTCTCACCCACCTTAACAAAGGCAATCCTGGCCCACTTACATCAATTCAAGGCACTTCTAGAGAGATTGTTATCTTGTCATCACTTTCATCGTATCATTTTTACTTAACATCCTTTCCCTGGTTCCTCGGTTTCCCCACTGTATCAAGTACGTTTTACTTGCCTTCAATTTCAAAACCCCTTGAAATTTAATCACTCCTCTCTAGCACTTCTCATATGTTATCATTATGGCTACCAAATCATTAGTGCTGCTTTCTGAAATTAGAAGACCATTTGCACCTTCCCCTACACTATCCCTTGGGCTACCCAAAAAATGTCAGCTACTGAAACCTTCCCATCCATCCTTAAAGTACATCTCTGACACTACATCTCCAGAAAACTGGGCTAAATGAGGTCACCGGTGTGCTAAGCTGAATGAGTAGTATGGATTCCCACACCATTACAATCTTATCCCAGAATCATCAAGGCTGGATGAGATCTTCAAGATCATTTAGCCCAAACATCAACCCAGCACTGCCATAATTATCCCTAAGCCCCACACCCAAGTACCACATCAAGACACCTCTTGAAAACTTCCAGAGACAGTGACTACACCCCCACCCTGGGCAACTTATCCCAATGTCTGACTTCTCATTCAGTGAAAAAAACATTCATAATATCTAATCTGAACTTTCCCTGGTGCAACTCAAGGCCATTTCCTCTCATCCCTTTGCTTGAGACATGGAACAGAGACCAATCCCCAAACCTCACTCCACTCTCCTGTTAGGGAGTTTCAGAGAGCAGTAAGGGCCCCCCAAGCCTTCTTTTCTCCAGCCTAAACACCCCCAGGTCCCCTAGCCACTCCTCAGACTTGTGCTCCAGACCCTTCCCCAGCTCTCTTGCCCATCCTCTGGACATGTTCCAGCACCTCAATGTGTAGTTAGAAATGTGGGACCCAAAACTGGACACAGTACACAAGAGGGGGCCTTACCCAACAGAATACCATCCCTCTTAGCATTTCAAATACTATCCACTTTAAAAGCTCTGTTGGACACAAACTGAGTTGATGCTTCATAGCAGATTCATATTTTAAAAAACCAAAATGCTGTGAATATTGACCACTTGAGAATCCCAGATAATGAGACTTCATTGTCTGAAGAAAGCCCCAGCCTTTAAACTCCTTTAGAACCTCGTATTTTTTGCCATGATTCAGGAATTTGCACAAAATATGTGAAGGTACAGCAAATCAAAAAAACTCAAAACTAGAACAAGTTGTTCACACAGATTATTTTGAATTTTGTGTGATGTTTGTACCCTAGCTCTAATGAATTTACTGCATGACACAATGAAGAATTAATTATTTTATACAACCACAGCAGAGAAGAATATAGCCAGGCTGAAACACTTACAAAACGAAAGCACCTATTTGCCAGTACCTGTAGTAGCAGAGGGCAGGACTTCCAGTACACTATGAGACATTCATTTAAATACCCTGCAGCCTCAAGTTCCCATTACAGATCCTGCCCTCTAATAAAATCAAGTTATTCTTTTTAAACGTTATTGGCATTTTATGGGCTGTTGAAAGGAACAGAGCTCAGAATGTTTATATTGCTCTGAATCTCCCTGATTGTGTCCCATTCTGATAACCACCTGCCTGACGAAGCTTTGATTGGGGATGCATCTTCTGCAAATAATTCAATAGAAAACAAACATGTTACTGTTGTATTAAAAACAGAATGTGTACTGGGACCTAAGATTATTGGTCAGTGCAGGAATTTCCAGGCATCTGGTCTGTAGCTCACATTGCATGCAGTGAATTATATCCCAGTAATTGAGAATGATGAATGATTTGACCCTCTTAAATATATAATGAAGGAAAAAACAACACAGTGAGAGCAAAGATTTAGGCAATTTTAGCCTCCAGGAAAAAAACAGCTGTAACCCAACACCACCTACAAATCTCAGTGGGTATTTTGGTGAGGTAGTATGTCATGTACCTTGAGTAATACATCTTGCATTGTAGGCAAGAAGAAACACTAATATTGATCTTCTACACCATGAAAAACCATATGTAATGTCAAAGAATTTAGAGGTTTACACAATAAGGTTAAAACCCCCAATTAATCTATTGCTTGGGGATTTTTTTTTTTCTGCACAGCATTTTTATAAATCCTTATAAAAGGCAGAGGTATTAAAATAAGTGTTACAAAAGACTGCTAAATTAGTCTGATACAATTTAATGTCACAGTGGCAAGATAATACCTCTTTCTGCAAATATCTCTGTAGTCCTATGGTGACTTTATGAAAATATACAGTCAGCAGCATACCCTGAAGTTAAAAAGCAGGATAATTAGTAATTTCATGCTGGCATTTCACACTGGGATATCATGCTGTGGTAAGAGACCATCCAGGACCAATCTCCCATTCACACAGATCCTGGAGACAGAGGTCAGCTCACTTCTGTTATGGTTTGTCTCTCTTCCCAGCTGGCCACCCTTCTTCCTGCTGCACCGAGTGGAAACAGCAAAATGCAGAACCTCTCAGGAGACTTTCAAAAAGACTGTCTATAAAGCTGCAGAGTTCAGCACATGGATGACAAGGCAGCTTATGGAACCTGGGGGCACTGGCCTCGGTTTATTTTTTTGCAACACCAGATAAAAAGAGGGATGCGGAGTAAAAATTTCATATCCAGCCCTAAAATTTTTATTTAAAAATACCATGCAATATTGTTTGGGTAATTTGGTTTGTAAAGTAAGGGAATGAAGTGGAAAGCAGAGAAATGGTGAACTGACAAAAAGAAGAATGCTAAAACTGAAAAGATTTTTAAAATTATTAAGGTGAAATCCCCCTGGTACTCTTGCTTCTTTTACCTATTTTGCTTATTTGGGTAACCAGCATCTAAAAGCAATTTCTGGTGAGTTTAACTGGTTTCAGAATTTCATGTGTCTCTTTTGTGGGTGGCTCAGAGACATGCATGCTTAGCACTGAGACGACAAGCGTGTGAACAGTCTGCCTCTCTGTTCTGGCACAAGAACTGGATTTAAATATGAATGGGCAGATCTCCTGCAGCTGACAGAAGTGCCCACTCACTCCACCACTGCCGAAGAGATGTTACCACCAGCTCCAGGGTCCCATTTATCAGAGCAGCAATTCAGGAAATGCATATTTATAACATTTTAACAACCGAACGAGTTAAAGCACAAAACGCTCGAATTACAGAGGAAGCAGCAGACACCAGTGGGCAGATGTCGGTGATTGAAACATGGACTTTGCTGGGTGCATGCAAAGCCTACTTTTATTGTGCAAAGCACATCTTAAATACTCTTCCAAACTAGCAGTTCAGTAGCCACAAACTTCAGCTTCTAGGGTTACATTTTTTTGCATCTCCAGTGGCTACAGATTACAATTTCTTTTGCTAGCCTACTTTTTTTCTCACCTCCTCTTTGTCTCGCTCACTGCCAGATCCGGCACGCCCGTCTCTCCCAAGGCCCCACGCCAACCAAAGCCATCAGACATGGCAACATTGCGAATCCCCACAGGCAGAGCCTTAATTTGATTCTTCTATATTGTGTTTTGGGCTCCACTGTCGGGCTCCATCCTGCTCCATGGCAGGCACGGCGTGGTCTGGAAGCCCTACATTTGTGCTCTGAAAGGCAGCAGCTGCTTCCCATCTTCCCAAGCATCCGAAGAGAGTCTTACGTTCAGAGCACTCAGAAGCCAAGAAAACTCATCTCTGATACTGGCTGAGGGGGAGAGGATTTCTCTGCTGCTCAGCTAAACTGCTCCTCAAACGACTTGGGAGGATTTGCTAAGGAGATACACTGTGCTGTTAAACACATACTCCAACAGCCAGAGGCAGCCCAAAAATTTACCAGTATTTCTAAATGCTGTGCTAGCATTTAGAATAGCACATCCATATTTTCAACACCGGGAGCTAATTTCCTCAACCAGAATGATAGTTTTCTTCTGGAGAATTTTCTATCATGCTCGTGAATACAAAAGAGAACAAAAGAAAACAACAGAGAAAAGTCGTCTTCTCTAACCTAGTCTTAACAAGCTTTTATTCATTGTCACGGTAAGCTATTTCTTGTAATTTCTGATTCGCAATTTTTAATACCTTTTTTTAATAGAAAATTTTATCCAAGTTTCTTGAAGGACACAGCTATGAATGGAACAAAGATACATCTCACTTTTCACTTTCTAGATGAGCCAATTTTTCCTTCTGATCCTGAACCTTTGTGTCAATACCTTTCTTATTTATCCATTAATCAATTTCCCACACAAATACCTCAGTTCTTTCTTCCCAGCTACCCCTGACAGACATTTGTAAAATATGTTCAATATCTTCTGTAAACTCATCTCCACTTCCCAAAACTGCTCCTCGCAAAGATTCTAGGAAAATGGTGAAAACCATGGCTTGTAAAGAGACAGAAAAGATGAAACAAGTATCTGGAATCAAATTATGCATTTGTGTACTATCATGCACCATTTTTCCTCTCGTTTCCTCTACATTTTTAGCACATGCATGTTTGTTTGTTGCTATACAGAACTTGGCACCATAGGACTTTCAAAGAACAAGTGTGGTGCTTAATTATTAGCACAATGCAAACAATGTTGATGGCTGATTAAAACAAAACAGTTTGCTGTAAATGCTGTATTTACATTCCTGGTCTCAAATCTGGCATCTGCCAGTGTTGAATTTAACCCTCTTAGAAACCAGCACTCACCAGCACTCCTGAGATGTTACATTCAAAAGTTAACAAGTTAGTTAAATATTATGACTATTACTGAGCTTTCATCTGACTATTTTGTGTAATGTAAAGATACCCTGCTATAAACACAAAAGCAAGATTGTCTAGATGCAAGAAAATGAAGTCAGATGCCAGCAAACACCACCAAACAAAAGCCTAAACAAAACCAACCACCTGGTAGTTTACCCATTTGTGCATTTTACCCAGAAGATTTTGTAATTCATAAATGAATGAGAAGCTACCAGAGTTCTATTTCTAAAGGCTTTTATGCTAATTGAGTTTGCTCTAAACATTTTCATATATCACATCAAGTATTCAATGAGGTGCCAAAGCACTTTGTTAACAAACTTATTTCCCAGATGTGGCTAAAGCAGGGACAGAAGGCTTGGATGTTCTAACATACCTAACAATTCAATTACAGTTATCTTATGGTGCCATCACATATTTTTCTTCAACAATCAAACAACCTCAGCTGGAAACTCCAAGCAATAACACAAATAAAGGACCATCTGGCAAGAATAATTAAGGAAGGCTGGAAATAAAACATTAATTAGTTGTGTAGTCCAAATGACCTTCAAAGGCCTTATTATGAAATTATATCCAAAACAGATAATCATTTATTTCATGTTACAGTTATATTTAACTAAGCATGAATAAATAATAATATCATTTTAGGATGCTATTACTCTGTTATTGACTCAAACTGATTTTGAAATTGTTGTATTTCTCTATAACAATGAAATGAAATTAGAATGGAAAACCACCTACATCAGTTTAGAAGGTCAGCCTTGGTTTTCCCATTTCATATCAACGAGACAGATAAATCACATCTGCCTCAAAATTTACATAGGAAAGGGATAGAATGGTTTGCCAGAAAAATATGCATGCAACTAATTGCTTTTAAATAATTTACATTTTTTTTCTCAATTTTGGAAGAAAAAGAATGGAAGTCTACCACTACTTCCTTTCTGATCGACGGAATTAAATGAAATGCAAAATACTAAGCCTTCTTAAAAATCTCTTCTGGACAGAAAGATACATGGATATCACAAACTCAGGGAAGATACCTTCTCATACCCTTCAAAATCTTTGCTGCTTTTACTGATAAGTTAGTTGCAATTAAAAGAAATCAGTATTTTTCAATGTAATCTGCAGATGGGTAATGGTGATCTTCATGATCCTCAAAGTAATACAGTGTGGAAAAGAATCTTGGAAAAAAACATAACCAAGTTGTTGAAAAGAAAAAAGAAAAAGAAGCGCTCAGTATTTCCTCTGTTTCTGTACCTTATCCAAACTGCACTTAAAACGTGCATGAATTATTAACAAAGTTGCATCTGTATATTTTCTGGGTTTGTACTTTTAGTTGCACATTATTGGAAAAATATGCTAAGGCAATGGATTTTAAAGAGGACTATAATTAAGATACATTAATTACTTTATTTTATCATTGTAGAGAATTGCCATCCAGCCAATAAGAATAGAGTCTTCATTATTTGGTGGAGTCACCTTCTCCCTATCCCCAGGCTACAGGACATCAAGCAACTGAATGGATTATCTTGGAGCACAGCCAAGAGCATGTCCTTTAGTTACAATCCAGACAATGACAAAGCTCCAGAAAGTCTCAGACATCATCTGGATAAGCAGGCACAGGGGACAAAATCATCCTTTGGGAATCTGAAGGCCAGATCCACTTACAAAGACCCATTACTGACAAAAGAACTACAGGAATCCCCAGTGCCACCCACGGCCAAGGGAACCTGGATGAATTTTCATTGATATATTGTTGTTTCCACTACTGAGCTCTGCCTAACACAGCATGTTGTTCACTACACCACTTGGTACAAAGAGTTAAAGTGCCATTCTCATGGTGGTACTCAACATGGAGCATAAATACAAAGCCAATTTTCATCTTCAGTTTGATCAGAAAGAACTGTAACATTTTTAAATAGCCTAGAAGTAAATTTATTTACTCTAAAATGCCTTCCTCTGCTGTCATCACTACATAAGGAAGGCAAAAGGAATGGTCAAAGATGATAATTTTTTATCATGTTATTAATTAAATTAAAACACACTTAAATTTTTTATGCAAAAGATGATGGTTCAGGAAAATGGTAAATATTTCACAACAGTCACTCAGTTCTGTCAGAAGAATATGAACTAGCAAAGCAAAGCTTGATGACTGGATCTAAAATGTGACATGGCTAAGGATTCCTTAGCATGGGGCAATAACTCCATTGGGTTTAAGAGCACTCAATTATAAGATTTTTGACATACTATTTTCTTACTAACCAGTGGTCAATTAAATTCACTGTTCCAAGATGATTTCTGGGAGCTCTAAACGACCAAGCTTAACTTCTAGGACAGTGGAAGCCAATCTAAATCCAAACACATGTATTGCTAAGCCTTTGAACCATCCTGTTAATAGGTCACTGCTCAATATGGTGGATTGAACATAAGCACTGCTGGAGGAGTAAAAAACCACTTTTGTGTTGCATGAAATCGAAAAATCTGTCTAGGTGAAGTCCTCGGAGCACAGCAATGATCATTTGCCAAAAATAATAAAAATGGATGGTAATTATGACATACCACACATCAAAAAATTTGAATTATTAAATATTCTTTAATAGCTGAATTGTTCCAATAAAAAGTACAAGGTGGTTTTATGCATAACTTTTCCCTGACAAAACAGCTATTAAGCTTTTTTCACACTCTCACTTCACATCTACATTTCAGGTGTCATTAGCAGTGACCTAGTAAGAGGAAAACACTAAATGGCATTTGTCAGAGCTGACAGTACAGTGGAAATACTTTTCCCCCTTCCCTCTGCCCAGGCTAAACCTGTGAACTGCAGTGTGGTATTAACACTCCAGACCTTATTTTCTCCAGCTCTAACTGGAATGTTAGCTCCCATTTTTGTGTACTAGTTTGAGATACTTGTTTGAAAAGCAACACATACACAATTCTAGTTTTTCTTAATCTCTTTTTGATCTTGTCAGTCTGTTGGGAAAAAAAAAATCCTCTTTTGCATGAGGATCATATATACATCACATATATACAGATATATACACTCTATACTGATATTACAATTACATATGGTACAAGATCAATTGTCTTATGTCAATTGTCTGTCAGAGTTCCTCGACTTACATCACCAATGCTGTCTTTTTAAGCATTTTTCTCCTTTTCTTCTTACCAATGAAGAATCAAAGGAAGTCCAAAATGAAACAAAAAAGAACTGGAAATTTTCCCTCTATTTACTAATTAATATTAAAAACTTCTGGAATTAAAATTCTGTAAATATTTCCATATTGCTTTGATTTTGAGAGACCAATGTCCAGAAAAACTTCTCAAGAGACATATATTTCAATGTTCTTAAAAATTTAATATTCTAAAACAGGATTTTTGCATCACTTCTTCAGTAAGAATACAAATTGAGGTGTCACTAAAGTAACACATAATAACATTAGGCAAATATATCAAGGAAGTCCCAAAATATGCCTTTAAAATACTGTAACTGAACCGAAATGGTTGTAAATTAAAGCAACAATTAGTATAATTTCCTACTACTCTAGCATAATATTCCTTGCTCATACTGTCACAGAAATTCCCACTTTTATAATGCATTTTTTTAACTTAGAAAGTCACTGAGGTGAAAATAGAACACTTTCACTCACATCCTTAAAGTTTTAAATTTATTTTAGAAATACAAATTTTGCAGAATAAAAAAATTGTGAAAGATTTGCTCATAATTGAAAATACTATAGTTCTATATTCTATCCATGCAGAAAATGTCAAGATTTTTTTAGTTTTAAACCATCATGCATCCATAATGGTATAAAAATATCCAAGAGGAATTAAATATGCAGACCACAGCTAGAACATACTGAGAAATTTAAAAAAATTAACTCAAGGGCAGATGCTCAAACAGAACACAGTCCAAAAACAAATAGTTTGGGCCAGGTCCCTGTTAACTGTAAGTATTCTAATTACTGAGACAGATGATGTTTCAAATGAATGTAAGACACTTTGGCTGAGGTGCAATTCCTAAATGTTGCATAATTTTATTTTGGCTTTTTAAATTTACAACAAACAATCACCACTAAAGAAAAAGCTACCAAGAAGTAAAATATTAAGGATTTCTATTGTATGAACTCTAGCATATGTTTTGTGATACCGTACCTGGGGCACTGGTCTCCAGTTTCGGACCAAAAGGCAAGGTTATCCTTTGTATCCCACCACTTTCTCCCACTCTCTTCTCTTTTTTTCCAGTTTGGTTTTTGTTTTCTGGCCAAATAATTTAGCATAGCGAGGAACCACAGGAGCTATATTGCTTTCAACAGTTAAATAGCACGGCCTAATCCAGAGGGTCAGGTGGGACTCCAGGTGGTCCCACATACAGGCCTACAGTCCAGCACAACTGGGTTTCATCCCAGAGGGAAGAACCTGCTCCTGCTCATGGCCTCATGTTTTCACAGAAGCTGCAGGGTTCATCTTCCTCGCCAGACTCGCTCTGGTTCTCTATTCCAGCGAGGCAGTAAAACATTCCTTGCCCACGGACACTGTATTAATTTAGCTGCTTAGACAATCAACAGGAACAGACCCTCTGGGCACCAGGGAAATGTATTCTTCTGCTCCAGGTGGGCAGTCGATACAGATTTCACTTAAAAACGAGTATGTAATCTGGGAAATACTAGCCACAATAGTAGCACTGGCATAACTGCACATTCACACATCTTAAAATGGTCACTAATTTTGTCTTTTTCCACTGAGACCAAATTACAGATATCTGTAGATGTCAAGAGGAGCAAGAGAAACAGAGAAAGAAACCACTTTCATAGCTATTATGAGAAGATGCTGTGATCTCCCTCTGGAATGTCATCTGTCAATCCACTAACCTGAATGAAATCAATTCTTGATGAAGCTACAGTTTCCTGAAGTCTCAGGTATCTTGGGTATCTTTTACTTCTTTTACTTCTGAGTCCTAAAGGAATGCTTGTGTTCAAACTAAACTTCTTAAAAATGCTCTATCAGCCTTTAGGAAGTAGTTTAAATAATAGTATTTTATATGGTGTTGAAAAATAAGGAAAGAAAATTACTGTTCAGCAAGAAAAATTAATAGCTGGCACATTACTAGAAAGCCCACTGCAGGATCTGTGAGAAGTAATTTGGCAAGATTATTCCTTCTGGCCTTTCTCACATAAATGAAGGCACACGAATGGTGTTGCACCTGTCAAAGAATTACGTACTGACAGAAATCTGCATGTCAATAAACCACCCCAAAATTTCCCTCTTCAGTCTTAACATTGTCCTCTCTGTGGAACTTTACAGAGTAGCAGCCAAATTCTTGCCTACTTCATCTCATTTCCTATTGGGATTAAATAATTTACTCTAATGCTTTATTTTGATTTTCAAGTGTCAGCCTGAAATGGGTTCAGCCGTCTCAGAAGTAGATGAGTCCACAAGCATTAAAACAGATCAATCACAACTTGCAAATGTGATTCAGCTTTCTTACATTATTTGTCTGCATCAGAATTTGATATTGTCTGTTCTCAAAACACATAAGCAGCAATTGCTTCATAAACTGGAAATACAAGATACTTTGCTAATTTTGCATAAAAATTACCAAAGCTGATATGTTGCTTGATTAAAGTGATGGATAGTCACTGTGCACAAAGGTAACTCTGCAAATAAAAAATTTAGTTAATTGTGGCATTTTTGGTAAGTTACTTTCACAAAAGAAAGTAAAGTTAAAAAAATTACATTAAAAAGTAAGCACTCAACTATTTTCCTGCATAATGTAAAAAGCCTTGATCTCATACACTCTGAATGGTCAGTAATAGTCTCTTACTCCTCTTCCCAATGTAAAATGCTGCATGATCACTTGATTTTTCTTATTGCAAGGAAATAGTTATTTTTATTCCCCATAATTTCATCAAATTTTAACTGTTAAGGTAAAAATTTTCCACATTTAACACTTCAAAGTGTTTTTTCTTCAAGAGTGAATGCACTTCAGATAAAATGTATTCCTTTTTCCCAAGATTTATAAATAAACATTTTCCCTACACATTAGAGACAACGTGACTATTTTTTTATAGTCAGAGAGGACCCTGTACCTTAATACCTTAGAGATAAACTAGAAATTTGACAAGGAGGATATTAATATCATGACTTTTGCCATTTTCCTGAGGAAAAAAAAGTCAAAATCTGTGATCAGATTATAAAAGACTATCTTAACACAAATATAAAGGACATGAATTATGTAGGAGCTTGAGCAACCTACATCGAGGAATTCTCAGCTTTGGAACAAGGTTCCTTGAGTCTTTTGAGATCTTGCAACATATGGGTCTGCATTAAACTCTCTCTTTAGCACCTGTGCTCAGCAGCACAACAGTGGCAGAGTGCCACGAGTCTTTCATGTCATGTTGACTCTAATTATAGATTATTTCACAAAACAAAACTGTGACTATTTCACTTGTCTGTTACAAATTCTACTTTCTTTTCTCTTTCACACAACTTTCTTTCCAGGCAGATGTGCCAATAGAATCTCAAATCCCTATCCAGGAGATAATACATAATCTTACAGAAATCTTAATACATATCCCTCTTGACTTTGTTACTATATTGCTGCAATATTCCCATACTAAGAGATTCTGATTTTCTTTGCTTCTTTTAAAACTACATGTCACTAGGCAGAGTGAAATTTGCACTTCTGGAGTGCACAATACTTGAGGAAGATCAAGACCAGGGCAGCAGACGTTTTCCTCAGATAAGATCGATATCAAGGATCCTCTGGAGCCCTGGCAGCATTTTTAAAGTGTGTCTGTTAATGGTTGCCAAGAAATGTATGAGGGGAGCATTCTCTTGGAGAGCAAATTCAGTGCAGCTTATGACTCACTCTCCTGGTATATGAGAATATTTTGCCCTTTCTCAGCCAGAGCCAGAATCAACACCAACAAACAGGTAGGGAAAAACTGAGGAAGTGTGATAAGTGTCCAAGGGTGGAAAGCAGGGGAAAAATCTGTCCTGTAAAATACTTTTCCCAAATACTACATTTTATTACGAATGTAATTACTTATAGTCTATAATACCTTTCTGTCAGAAAAATTACATTAACTTTTTAGAATTCACAGTTTTACCTGATTTATGCAAAATATATACATCTGATTTTGATAACTTAATGAACTCATTCTAACAACTGAAGAGCTGCTGTCATTTCATCTGACTTTACTGAATATTAAATAATTATTTTTAATGCAATGAATTTTATTTTATAGCTTTGCCATGTAATTCAACTCAAACATATCCTGAGGTTTCAGAGCAATTACAGCACAACCCATCACATCCAACAGTCCCAAAGAGCGCAGAGAGAACAAACTTCTCATAGTAAAATGTTTCCCCAGCATCTCATATTTTATCAAAGTAAACTCACATGATTAATCTGACTGGTGCACCACAGATACTTAAATCCATCTCACTCTGACTTTTCATTCCCACAAACATCAGTGCCAACACATCCAGTGTTCTCTGTTAGCTCTAAGAATCTATTTATCTTTTACAGTGCATTGGTAAAATGCTAATGATAATGAGTCAGATCCTCCTTGGTGTCTTTCTGCTAACTCAAAATCCTGCAGAGTTTCTACTTGGAAAGCATTTTCATTGCTTCTTAATGCTGGCAGAATTCAAAACACGGTGATTTGATAAAACAGCTGTTTTTGCAATCAACAGAAATTAAATTACTTATAGTGTATGTTAGCCTACAAAGGACACTCGTGAAGAAATCTTTGAGTGTTAGTTTACATGAAATAAGTCACTCTTACAGCACACATCCCACATTAATTATCATAAATCCAAAACACTGCTCCTCAAAGCATCTTACGCAGCTCACCATGAAACAGTGAAGTAGAGAACATTTCACCAAACCAGTTATTAGAACTGTGTTTCTAAAATTTAGTCAACATTGGTCCCAAGGGAACACTTTTTTAATGCTCAGGTGATATTCAGGTAAGTTCATTATCTTTCACGTTTGCTTCTCTTCACTATTCAGTGAAGGGACAACCATTACAAAAATGCTTGCTAGTGAACTACTTTTTAGCCATTTTTCTCACAACCATCCAATAGCTTGCCCTAATACAGCCTAAATTACAAACCACAAAATTCACAAAGTTGTATAGATTTCCTGTGCTAAAAAAAAATTTTCAGGAAAATGTTGCCTGCAGAAAGCACAGAAGCTGCCTTGGAAGCAAGATAAACAAAATGTCTTCATTTCCATCTCCCCAGCTCACATCATTTACATGTAAAC
>VZTN01000014.1:0-16625 GCA_013400515.1 Erpornis zantholeuca
AGAGGAAGCAGTAAAGCTAGGATGATTAATAATAAAGCAAAGGTAAGTGAATAAGTACCTTGGAGCACTGAGACATTTGAGATGTATCAGATGATGGATGGTTTTAAGACGTACCTCAGTTTGAAAAGTGCTGAAGGACAGAAAGAAAAGCATGTGGGACTGAAAGGGCCACATAAGTAACTGTGGCTAATTCATCCAAGCTCCCTCATTGCTGAGTCACTGGCAAAAACATGGAACAACAAATTTTTTAGGCTAAGAATTGATGAAGCATCCTATACCTTAAAAAAAACTTCTATTCCCTTGGCAATGTAACAAAACAAAACATTTAGCAATACCATTAAAGAAAAAATTAAAAAAAAAAAAAGACAGTAAAGCCGGACACTCAAAAAGTTTCACCTTACTCTTGGTATTTAGGGTTTTTTTCATCATTACTACTTTAGTCCTTTCAATATGCAGTTTCCAGCAAAGATGTAGCACTGTGCAGGTACAAGAAGTTACCTGGCTTTTCCATTACCCTTTTCTGTCCTCAAAATGGATGATTGACACAATGACTTCTTAAATTAGACTTGTCCATTACAAATTACTTCTATTCAGTTTGTCTTCTTTAGAAAAATGTTTGAGGCAGTTTTGGAGAAAAAAATTTGGGGCTGAGGGCACTGATCTCCAAATCCAAGCTAATGCTGCATCTTACTTGAAAAAACATCTTGTGAACATACTCGCAGAAACACAGAACAGCTGAGTTTGAAAGACACTCCTGGAGGTCATGCTGTCCAACCACCCATGCCAAGCAAGACTAAAAGCAGGTTGCCACAGTCATGTCCAGATACCTTCTGAATATCTCTAAAGATACCCCAATCTTTGGGTATCTACAACCTTCACAGTCTTCCTGGACAACCTGTGCCAAGACTCAGTCACCCTCACAGTCTAAAGGGGTCTCCTGATTCAGGCAGAACCTTCTGTCCTTCGGTTTATTTCAGTTTATTTATTTTAGTTTCAGTCTATTTCCTCTCATTCTGTCACTGGGCACCACTGAACCTGGCTCCATTCTCTTAAAAACAGTGGTTGGTTCAACCACAAGATCTCAGTAACATTTGTATTTAGTATTTCTGGTCTACTGGTCGGACAATATTGCCTTTATTAGGAATTCAGATTGTGTGTCAAAGTCATGGGAAAAAATAAGCAAAAGACCTTGAACTGAGTCAAATTAAAAGCTTTCAAGGCCTTAACCATAAAAATAAGTTACAGTATTATATAACTACTATCATTTTGGTTGCTTAAATGGAAAAGTATTTCATCACATAAAAAAAGAACAAAAAATTCTCCTTTTCCATTAATTATCAAATCATTAACCGCAAATGAATAATTAGTATACTAAATAGTACACTAATATTTAAAACCCCCTACCTTATAAATCTGAAATTGATGATACTATTTAATTTATTAATACTGTTTTGAGTATTCTAAGGAAATTACATTGAAATAGCTCTATGACTTCAAATGTTAGAAAATTGTTAGAATTACTGTTCTTATGCAAATACTTGTGCAATGTCTGTACAGCTTTTTCAAGTAAATTCTATACTAATGGCACAGATATAAAGTGAAAATGGATTCTTCTATCATAAGTGACATTCCTGCCAAGAAATTAATTGAAAAAGCTAAAATTAACATATATGAAATTATCAAATTGTGCTATATGGGAAAATAAATACTTTGATAGGAAAAGCTGCAGAAAGGCAAAAGCATGATACTTAAAACAGATTTATAAAATTTCTATTGATCCCATTTAGGCAGCATGGTGGAAAATGTGTATTTACTTCAACACAGGAAGAGAAAAATTAAACCTTTTTATAAGAGTAACAAATCTGGTTAAATGAGTCAAGAGAAGATATTTAAAAATACCTCATCTCTTAAACCACAGGATCTTCCATTGTGGAGCATTTAAATAAAAGGGTGGTAAGTACATTCTATTTCCAGCACATTTGAATATTTTTGCCATGTTTTTGCTATTATTTTCTGATTTCTTTTCACTGGAACACATTTTAGTTCTGATGATACATATTTTGTCTGTTATCACATAAGAAAATATATTAAATTTCATGTTAACTACATACATACAGAAATGAAAGAACTAAAACCAACATAAAGAAGAAAGAAAACACTTCCAGACTTTATCACACCTTAAAACCAATCAGCAACCAATATGCATAAAAAGTATACAAATACATAAAACCAAGTTCTAAATAAATGATGAATGTTGTATTGCAATTAACTGTGTCAAAATATGGGAAACACCTCTACAAAAAGAATACATTTTTTATGCCATCTGATAATACAAAGGACTGAAGAAATATATAGAATAGGATGTTCAGATATTGTGGCAGTGTGGGCAAGTGGAATTTCTTATTCATAGCTTGTGAAACTATCAGCTTTTAGCAAATTTCACTGCCTAATATCACAGACTATGACATTAAGAAACCTCATGACTTTGTGTGCTCTCCAAAGCAACTTCCTCATACTGGAGGATTCAGTGATGTCCACAGGAGGCTTTCCCACAGCCTTAGCTGAGCTGGAAGATTTACTTGACAGAATTCTTACTTCATTTATGCACTTACCTTTGACACTCAGCCCTTCAAAATGGGCCCCTAATGACAGTGTCCTTGAAAAACCTTACAAGGCTGAGAAAATAGGAAGATGGATAAAGGGAGCTCTGGAGAAGAATGTAAATCTGGTAATAGACCTTCTAACTCATTTTTTGGCCTTGCTTACCATGCTCTTCTTCTACCTGTTGTGATTAGTATTGCTGTAATAAAAAGAAGTACTTTATTCTTTAACTTTTTAGTAGGTTCTTTGCCAAGTTGCTGGATGCTACTGACACAGCTTAGACTGACACTTCACAGTTCAGGTCATGCATCAAAGCTTCTCTGTGCTTTTGACCAAGGTGAGATGAGAAACAGCCTACAACAAATTTCAGGGTATTAAAAGACAGCCGAATGCAGGTGTCAGAAGTAGAACTGGCTCAAGAAGAGCTGTACACTTGTTTCTGTTACTTTTTTGTAGCCTTGGAAAGTGCAGTCAGTGCCTGCTGAAAGCCAGATTCATTAGACATTTACAGGTGTGTGAAACAATGGCTTAGCCTCAGTAAATCCACTCTGAAACTATCAATGCATTATATACAGGAGCAGGTTTGCAATTTTTTTGTTTTAAATGGCTTTATAGGCTACATTCTACTGGGCCTCAGAGTTTTGTCAGTGAGTAGTGGCCATTTGTTCTTTCCAGCACTGGCTGAAATGGCTTTTGGCTTGACAGTGGTTTCAAAGATGTAATGTTCATGTTTGAGGTCAATATTCTACAAAACTGCATCAAAATCTGAGATTAGAAAGTGTCTAATTACTTGCAGTGTTGGTGATAATGCTATATCCTATTACCCTGCTGTATTATTATCCCCACAAGTAGATCTCGTGCATCCTCAGTTGCTGAAATTGAATTAATGGTTGGACATATAAGAGTCTGCTGCAGATTCTCAGTGTTGGGAACTGCCAGATCTGGTAGCCTGGCTGAGGGGAGGTTGCTGAGGATCCATAACCCCACATGGGACTGGGGTTACCCTTTATGCTTCTGTGTATCCAGAGATCAGACTTCTATCACATAACCTAAAACCTGTTTTCTTATCAACATAAGCGTTGATAACGAGCAGAATCACTGCATGAAGCTGTGCAAGAAAGGACCCCTGAGCAGTCCCAAAGTAAAGTTGCTGGCAGTGTTACTGCGACTTTTATGAAGTGACAGCTCTGTCTGACACCATCCCCATACACACTGTGAAGTCCATCCCAATTGTATTTTTCACATATATGTCTTCATTTCATTCCACAGTGCAGCTCTCCAGGAACCTCTGCCCACAAGGCCTTTTTCCACTTCAAAACATATTTCTTCACCTCTTGCTGCTTTCTTGCAGACAGAGTGATTTCTCTCCATCATATTGATGGAAGCCTCCCCACCATAGTGTCTGGGACATTCACTTCTGGTAAAAATCTTCTTGTATTGTGGGTAGAGCTCTTTACAGAGATCTTTATAGAAAAAATCTATTTGACTTCACAAATTTCTCCAATCATCTGCACACGCAGACAAAGCGTCCATGCTTCTTCCACATACACAGGTTCAGTTTTTGGCCTAGGTAAGAACTGGGAGAGCCAAGCCTAGGGCTCAGGTGACAAAAAAAAGATTATCTGGCCCTTATACTTTACAAGACATTTCCCCTTTGTACTTCCTGCTCCTATTATTTTCTGGATTTTAGTTACAAGTCTCAATGGCTGATCAGGGGCAGCATCTCAATGACATGATTTCATCATTTTCATCCTCCATGAGTGAGAATGGAAAGGAGGTAAGGTAATTCTGCAGTGTGGGGGACAAAACCCCACATAAGTTGCCCTATAGAGCTCCAAAACCAGTGAGCACTCTTTCCTGATCCACTATTAGTTGAGTTTGTGCAGATAAACACTTTCAGACATTGTACATGACCCTTCCAGTCAGAACCTCCAGCTATTGACCAAACTGCCTTTGAGAGAGTCTGGAAATTACGTCCTGTAAGTTCAAAGGACACACTGGGGCTTCAACATCCCAGACCACAGAGGTGAGGAAGGGTGACAGAACGCATGCTGATGGACTCAGGCGTTACAGGTAACATACAGAAGGTATGGATTTTGTATACGTGCAATCAGTGAGGAAAGACTCAAAGATGTCAGCCTGTAGCAGAACAGGAGAGCTTTGTTTTAATAACTACAAGGGAAGGATGCCTACTTCTCAATTCCATTTTCACCTTCCTAAAAGAGCTTTACTGAAGGATACTAGAACTATACATAATACTGTATGTATGAAATAGGGGGGATTGTGTGGTTTTTTGTGGCTTTCTGATGTTGCTTTTTCGTGGATTTTTTTTTTCCTAGGAGTGCTATACTGAAGTGAATAATATCTGAAAAGAACAGAGGAGTTTAGAATTTTAGGTTCAAGCATTTTTCAAAGAAATGGTTTAGACATGCACCAACTAATCATTGGGTCATATTCAATTCAATGAGTTAGGAGAAAATAGTATGAAAAATATATATATTTAAAAAAAATTAAAACTTTGGGGAGTCAGGAGTTACACACAAATACTAGCAAAACAAGGCTCGTAATTTTAAATTTTTTCTTACCGAAGATGAAGTGGTATGTAGCAATACCTGAAAAGAAATCAGAGATTTCAGAGGGTCCCATAAAGGCAACTTCCATGAATGATATCCCCTGCCATGTCACAAGTATGACTCATTGGGTCATATCTTGTTCCCTAAATACACACATCAATTGATATTTTGAAAGCTATGAAATAGCTGGGCATGTGCTTGTAGCTGCTGTTTGTGACACAGAACACTTACAAAATACTTGCTTCTTTCTAGACCAATAGGTGAAGGTCATAGGACACCTGAAATGACACCAGGTCCTTTCAGTTAGGAAACTGAATATAATGCCATGTCTCTAGGAGAAACTGATAGCACAACACAGAGAAAGGCAGCTACCCTTGCTGTATGATGAAGTGAATTTATTGTCACTCTAGGCAGACACGAGTGACACCATACCTAGACTGAGGGGAAAGGGGGAAAAGAAGACACTACTTTTTCTCTTATACAGTAAAATACCTTCGTTCTGGGGTAAAAATCCTAGTTTAGATTAAAAAAAAAAAAGAAAGATGAAAAAAAGGGGATTGCTGCCTCTAGGAAAGCATAAGTTACGCCAAGCATTGAAAAACATTCATAAGCCGAATTAGAGTAGATGTGTTACAATTTTGAGATTGCAGTTACATTAAAGTTGTTAAGTGCAAAGCTTAACTGCAGAGGGAGATTGCGAAAAAATTTCTTGGAAGCAGCATTTATCAAAAGCTTGGCTTTTAAAAACTGGAAACTTGGGGGAGGTTGCACACAGAGGCAGTGAGAGCATTTCAGTGAAGGTTTGTCTGTGGGTCTATGCCGAGTTCGGGAATTACTGGCACTTTTTCCCACGGTTCTTCACAATATAACCACGGGAGTGATTGAGGGTAGTTGAACAGTGACACCTGTCCCCAGAAATCCTAGAGCCCACCCTGAATAATTACAGCAATTCCATAGCTGTGAGTATGCAGAAATGAATCATCAGGAAAGATCTGAATGAGGAATCTGCAGAGAAATTCAGCAATCAGATACTACATGTGCAAGTGCTGTAACTTCAGCCCACAGTGATGAAGTTACTTACTCAGATGTTAGGAAAAAAGTCCAAAGGGTAGCACATCTCTTTCATACTTCAAAGAAACAGAGATATAGGAATGTTTCCTGTCTGTGTACTGTCTTCATGCTTGTCTGTTACTAACAGAGAAAGAACAGTGAGGAGAGAGCCTGGCAAGACACACATTCAAGATCATTGAGGAGCTTCTCATTTAGATTTGGGTTATCCGAGCATGCAAACGGAGTGCTGACAGGGCAAAGATAGAAGAAAGTAGTGTGTATAGTGCTATAGAAATTCTGCAAGTCACTTCTCAAGTCTACAAGCTTGTTTCTCAAATACTAAACAATAATAATATTTTGCATTACAAATAATCACAGATCTGATGCTACTCTGTAAGTGTCATTGAGAGACCCACATACATGATATTTAGAAATCAATATGTGTATCAGACTTTCTTCATCTAAAATTTGCTAGATACTGTTTTTCTGATATACCAAAAATAACAGGAGAATTATAAGAAGTGCAAAACTGCTTTCCAGCTGGTTGGCCTCCAGCATGTACTGGCACTTGTGTTCTTTTCTTCCCAGGTTTGGGACTCTGCACTTCCCCATGTTGAATGGCATAAGGTTCCCAACAGCCCAGCCCATCTCTCCACTCTGTCAAGGTCCCTCTGGATGGCAGCACAACCCTCTGACATATCAGCTATTCCTCCCAGTTTAGTGTCTGCAGCAAATTTCTGCAGGTGTACTCCGGCCCCTCACCCAGATAATTTAGGAAGATGTTGGACCGGATTGAACTCTGGTCTATATTGCTAATTTCTGGCCTCCAACTAGACTTAATGCCACTGACCACCACTTTCTAGGCCCTACTGTTAATTTCCAATCTATCTTGCTGCCTTCTCATCCAGTCCATACATCAACAGCCTGTCTATGAGGATCTTCTTGGAGACAGTGTCAAATTCCTTACTGACATCAAGGCAAAAAAATCCACTGCTCTCCTGATTTTTACCAACACATTTAGTTGTTGAGGTTTCTCAGGTTGGTCAGTCATGACTTCCCCCAATGAAACTATGATGATTACTCTTGATGACCTTTTTGTCCTTCATGTGCCATAAAATTACTTTTATCCTAAGCAGATGCTCATTCTTAGTTTCCGGAGTCATAATAACTAAACCCTGTTTCTGGTGTCAGCTCTGAAACCAGTTGTTGGCATACAGTATCACCTTTCCCCCTTCACCCTCAGGATTGAGAACACAGCCTAGGCCCCTAGAGCTCTGCAGTCACTATGGATACTCTCCAGATTTTCCCATTGTTGCCCACAGCAAAAAACTCCTGGGGATTTAGAGGGTTGGACACATTTCATCAGTCTCTCCCCAGCCTCCTGTATCCAGGCATCCTTAAGCAGCAAAATCTTTAGACAGCAGGTCAGGCTGGCAGAGAGGTTCCTGTGCCCTGCAGGAGGGAGTCACCCATCCCTGTCCCTCACTGCTTACTGCTGGTGGTGTACCATGGGGCAGGGTCACTTGACCCAGACGTCTCACTGGAATGCACATCTCGCTCCTCTTCAGCTTTGAGGTGAGTCGACCTGTTCTGTAGTGACAAAGCACTTACTTTTGTTCCTTTTTCTGTTTCACTTTCCCAAGTTGCAGAGATACAATTTAGTTGTTATCTGAGTAGTGTAACTTCTCGCTGTACCTTATTATTGTACCCTGGCATGCACTGTTTGACAGAGGAAATAATGTGACAGAGTTCCTTTCATTGGTTTGTGCTCCTGGCCATTGGTGTGGCTGGTGATGAGACAATTACTCACTAAAAGCTTTTGGTGAAACCAGGCAGAGCTACTAGTCAGGAAAAAAAAAGCATCATTTTCTGTGCTTGAAGAATAGAGCTATTCCCAGAGATCAA
This sequence comes from Erpornis zantholeuca, assembly GCA_013400515.1. Lineage (NCBI taxonomy): Eukaryota > Metazoa > Chordata > Aves > Passeriformes > Timaliidae > Erpornis > Erpornis zantholeuca. The sequence goes on from VZTN01000014.1 coordinate 8,130, forward strand.
CAAAACTCCTTCCCATGTCCTGGACAATGCATTATAAGTAGTTTTAGACAAGACTACTTAAAATGGCAGTGTGGTTGGAAAGTGGGGTTTTGGGAAACGTTTCGGCAGTGGTAAAATATTTGAAAATTCTTCAACATGACTGGAATCTCCAGGTTTTGATGAAAGCTCTATCTGAGTCAATGACCTGTGGGTGTATGGCAAAATAGAGTCTGCAAGTAGTGGTTAGTACCAGCAAAGCTTGGTAGTTCAGTGGACTTACTTATTTGTGGTTGTACTTAGAATTTTTGATTACAAAATAAATAGGCCAGAAATGCTGTAGTTTATAGCTGAGCTAGAGCATAAGTTAGGGATTGCTCCTGGCGAATGCCTCAGCTTGTGACTCAGTTTTAAAGAATACAATGTTGCTTTCTGTTTCCACATGAATACTTAATTTTCCTCTTTCAGAAGGGTTTTTATCATTAGTTACTGCTATATGTGAATTTGCTCTTTGTCAGTCCCACATCATTTATTAAATTTGTTTCTTACCTTGCAAGGTTGTTGATCATCAAGGACATCAATCAAACTGTCCCTCCACTCTTTTTGCATTTATTTCCCCTGTGTACAGTGCTTTCCCCACATCTTTTACTTTTTGTAATTCTGAGAAGCTTTATGGTCACTTTCAACTCTCAGATTCAGACCTTTGCTTCTGCTCAGATAAACCTTTTGCTTCTATTCTTGGAACAGTCTCCTGTATCACAAAGAAATACTTTCACAAATAATTTTTCTTCACACACATGAATAGTTAGTTAACAGTATGTTCTCTCCTTTTGATGTGTCCTTTGTATTTTAGATTAAGGTGCTAAAGATTCAGTCTATGTATCATGGAAATGTATAACATGTTTAATAAATCAGTCCTAAAAATAGTCATCTCAGTACTTTCTAAACTCCAGAAGTTATATTTAATAAATCAATTTAAGTGAACAATCTTCCATATTTGCAATAGCTGTGGAATGTGTTATGAAAATATAGATCTGCTACTTTATTAAAGTTTATAAAAGCAGAAGGAAGTTTCTGTCTTTCATAGTAATAGAGTACATATCACATATCAAAAAAGGATAAAAATTAGGTATACATGCACACGAAAATACAAACATTTGGTTTTGTTTGTTGCTTTCTTTTTGTTCCGACCTTCATTTGAAATTATGAAAAAAAGTTAAAACCAAACATAGCTAAGATGAATTTAACAAAACTTTTGTTTGTTTGCTGTCACTATTCAGTCTTCTTATGGAACTGTTTTTTCTATATGATAAGGGCATTGGGGGTTTGGCTAGGGTAGAGTTAATTTTCTTCACAGTGGCTGGTATGGGTGTGTGTTTTGGTTTTTTTGTTAATACACACAATACATAGAGTTGATAATATGAGATGGTTTTGCCACTGCTGAGCTTACACAGAGCCAAGGCCTTTCCTGCTTTTTGTACTGCCAGGCTGGTGTGAAACTGGGAGGAGACACAATCAGGATGGGTGACCCCCAATGACCAAAGGGATAGTCCAGACCATGTGACCTGGAATTCCATCATGCTCAGGATACAATGTGGGGGAAAGAAAGAGGAAAGGGGAGGATGTTTGGAGTGGGTGGTGTTGTGTCTTCCCAGGTCCCTGTTACACATGTTGGATCCTGGCTTTCCTGGAGACTGTTGAACACCTGCCTGCCCATGGGGCCAGTGACTTAATTTCTTCATTTGCTTTGCTTGTGTGCACAGTCGTTTCTTTGACTATTGAATTGTCTTTATCCCAACCCATGAGTTGTTCAGCTTTTACTCTTTCAGTTCTCTCCCTGGTCCTGCTGGTGGGGGAGTGAGCAAGTGGCTGCGTGGTATTTTGTGGCTGGCTGGGGTTAAACCATGACAACCAGTGAGAAATAGGAGAACTGATGTTAAAATCCTTACTGAATCAAAATGTGTTGAAAAGCTTAGATTTGTATTCCTGCATCAAGTCAAAATGTGTAGTTTTGCGTCAATGGCAAGAATAACTTATATATTTGTATCAGTCCTGGATATAGAGTGGAACAGGGATGAAGTACAGCTAGAACACTGCTTTTCTTATGATAACTAAAACTACATTAAACATAACTTGTGGAAAACCCTGTGAAAGGAATTGATGTGAGAGATTTCCATTATTAGAAGTTATATATTAGAATAATGATTTTTGCAGGGGGTTCTTTCCTCACTATCTTGCAATTGAATGATATATTCCATCAGATTTAACACCAAAAAAATCATAAATGTACACCATATTTACTCTATATTCTTTTTGCCATCTTTCAATAATATAGTATAAATTACTTTAAAAGAAGACATTCAATTTCCAAAACACTTCTAATATTTTAAATTGCACTTGCAGGTTTTGGAAGATCCATTGAAATGTCCATTTTTGGCATAACAATCTTGGTCCTTTTTATAAATCACACAAGATAATGCTTCTGATCAAATTTTTATTTATGAAAATTTTTCCTTGTTGTATCCTAGTATCTAATTTTCTCCTTTAAGTGAGATTTGGTGGTGGTGTGGAAACACTTCTTATACAAAACACTTGTCTCAAAGGCCTGTCTAGTCTACCATTGCTCAGTTTGCCCTGACATTTGTGCAGCAATATCTGCTTGGAGTTAATATAGTTAGGTAAGTCTGGGCAATGTTCCAAAAGGAACCATTTTGCTTTACGATGAAGCAATCCCCACTCAACGCAATTCCAGAAATATCCATCCTTGGCTGAATGGCATATTTATGATTCCTCAATGTTATTTCATTTTTCTGAGTTCCACCAGCATTTATAATACCAGTTGCCACTTATTTATTTCAGTCAACAGCATCAAGTAATTTGTAAGTCTGTTCTCAGAATTCATGAAATAAATCAATATGAGCAAAGGATTGTATTTTTGAGAATGTGCTTCTTTACTGGATGCTGAAAGATGTCTTTTCCAAACCAAGTAAGTATTTACTCAAGAAAACTATTTTGCTTCTGTGTACTTTTGAAGATTTGTCATTCCCAGTTTAATAAAGGTTTGTGCAAGCTCTTTCCCTTTGGCCATGATCACATGCAATACCCATCAGCCACTAAAGAATAAAGAATATTCTTTCAGAGACTTACAGTTTCTCATGACCGAGAGAAAGGCCATGTTTATAGAAATAAGTCCTAGACCACAATGAAAGGAAAATGTAGCATTTCTGTGGCAGTGCTCTCATACAGAGATTTTACCATTCTCTCTTCATCCAGGATGATATTTGGATATAGAACACTGCATGCCAAGCAGCAGCTATAGAGAAAGTCATGCTTTCAGCTAGACATGGGTAAAAAATTAAATCAAAAACAACGGCAAGGGAAGCACAAAATTGTTCTGAAATATGAACAAAGGCAAGGGACCATTTTTTGTAATCTCATCAGCTCCAATACTGACTCTTTTGTGGGGTGGCCCATGTCAAGTCACTGAATTTCACCAGCAGCATTACTTTAGGCATAAAAGACAGTAGTCATGCTTAACTACCTCTATCATAAGATTCATGAAGATTCATTGGTTTCTACTTGTAGCATTTGAAGATAGGAATTTTAAATAAACACTTTCTTATTAAATACTGTCAGACTAGTTTTATTATAATTCCAATAAGCTAGCTACCAGAAACATTTGTGCATTCAGTTCCCTACAAAAGTGTCTGTTTCAAAATGATAAGCACAATTCTAAGTTCTGTAGCTGGAACACATGGTGTTAATAGTGTGCCCTGTACTCCAAACAGCATCAGGACACAACTTCCCCTCAAATGTATGTGGATTAGACCTCATTTAAACTTCTGGTTGTAAGTTCCTGTTCTTTACTTAGTGTAGTATCCCTGGACGTTTACTGGCACCTGTCCAACACTTTTCTCTGCCTTTCACATGCCATCCTTATTGGGGATTTTATTAAAAACCTCAAATTTCCGGGAGTTTAAAAATCAGGTGTACATTTTGATTTTCAATGGACTCATTTGGGTATTCTTACCTGTGAAATCACAGGCTCCATTTTGTGTATCATGATTAGTAGATCTTTACCTATTAAGTAGCTGACATTGATAAGAGAACGCTAAAGAGAGGGTCATTACTGTTTACAGTAATAGCCTACATTTAGGAGAAAAATAAATGTACATAATAACTATTCTGTTCAATTTTAAGGACTAGCCAAAGTGATTATTATCTTCATTTGTTAGCATTATGTGCTTGATACATGCATTACATATCCTCTACACTCACACTGAGAAAATTACTGAATTTCCACAACAACAACACAAATTAGGATCATGTGCGCTAAAATTTTATACAGTACACAGTATGATCACTGCAAGAACCCTCTTCTGCTAAGTAGGTGTTATGTGAGTACTTGGTGCTTACTTTAAAGTGTATCTGTCTTAAAATAGATAAGAATACATAGTAGGTATCTCTAGATGTGATATCTTATGAACATCATTTTTGATGGAGTGCTTTGGGGTGTTAGCACATGTATGAACTTGATTTTAAAAAAATAATAGAGGCAGCTAATCACATTTATTCAGATGCTTTGTGAATCCTTGACAAGACAGAATAATCAGAATATCAGATACAATTATTTCAAAACTAGTAGGAAAGAGTTCATAAACAATGCAACAATCATTAGAAATGTCCTCTTTGAGAGCATCCTCTTTGCCCATAGGGAAAAGGAAGTCATCAGTCTGGCATTTAGGGTTTTTAAAATAATCGGATTGGGATGGGAGAGTCCTGAAAACGAAGATTTTTTTTCTAATAATGAAAGGAAAAGTGGAAATTAAAGACAAAAACAAGGTACTGGCTGTTTTACAGAAAATATTTATTTCTGTGTTTATTTATGCTCTTTCTGCAACTCCTCGCTAAGTAAACGTTTTCCTTCCGGAGTTACTTGGCAAATGCCCTCTGTATAACTCTTCCAAAAGGAAAATCAACAGCTCTGATGGCTCACACAGAGTTAGAAACATAGTACCTGAAACACAGAGTGCTTAGAGACAGACCCACAGGCTGGCTTCTCAGAATGTCTTTCGTGTGGTGTCGTCATATTGGAGTTGCCTGAAAGTTTTGACTCACAGTCGCATGGGTTTGTCATCATGGATGTGCTCTCCTACCCTAACAGGGATACCTTGAGCTGCTTGATGCCTTGCCTGGCACCCATCTCCCCGTGTCCTGTGGGGCAGCCAACCTCCACTGCTTCCTGATATGGTGCATTTAACCAAGATTTCACTGAAAAAACCATAGTGCTCCCCTCTCAGCAGGAAATGAAATATCACAATACAAAGAGATTATGTGGGTTGAGACAGGGTAAATAATGCTTAGCTCAGATTAAAAAACCCTAGTGATTTTCAGTTCCAGACAAGGTGCTAAATGTCATCCTAAGCATCAACATATACACATGAATCCCAGTCTTACAGCCAAAAATTGTGCAAATGTACTGTAAGACTTACTACATTGTTTGTCATTCTTGTCTGAAGCCTCTACTTCAAGTATGACTACAAAGACATTTAGTTATAGGGCTGAAAAATTTCCCTGCAGTACAAAAAAAATCAACAATATGAAAAAGAAACAAAGAGGAAATTAATGTATTCATGGTGTTTTGCAAGTATAAGATACAACAAAATAATTATTTCTCCTCAAAATATATATATTATGAAATCATATTGGCAACTTGCATAAGTGAGATTTCAGAATTTTAAACTATGTGTTGGTTCAGTTACTGATGTGCTCAGAAAGTATTAGTTAATGCAGAAAGTATGATGACAGACCTAGCCTGATATTTAAAGAGGTAACTAAAAATAGTTCTTAAGAATACCTTATGTTTTCTTTTCTTTCCTTTCCTTCTGAGATTTGGGATGCTGTTCCTCTGAGGTTAGTCTTATGTCATTTTTAACAGCTCTAATTGCCTAATTAGCTGCTCCAATGCAAGGACAAAGCTCCTCTCAATACTCACTATTAGTTTTCCTATTAATATGAAACATCATGATTTGGAAATTCTTACATTGGATTCCCAGAACTCTCATGCAAACGTTTCCATACTTGGTCTTTTTAATTATACAATGGCTAAAAATTCCTTTAAGTCCTTATCAAGCTTATCTGCCATTTTTTTGACTGAATAGCCCCTAATGCTTATCTATCAATCCAGTGAGTTTTTAGCATAGCTCTTTCATATCTAAGCAATACAGAATCATTATAATTCACACTTTTTTATTTTATATATCCATGAATGATAATGGGGATAAAGCATCATTTTTTCCCTTGCAGTCTTGTTGGTATCTGTGCTACAGATAAACTGAGAGCGTCAAAAGAAGTAAAGTAAGATGCCTGAAGTCACAGAATGTAGCTTCATTCTTTTTTTTTTTTTGATCCCATATAAATGGATCAAGGAATTGTTACCTGTTTAGCTGGACTGTTGGTGTGTTTGTTTCCATTTGTTTTTATATATGGATTGTGATTTATTATTCATGAATCTGAAAGAAACACTCTGGGGATTAAGACAATACAATAACTTCTCAAACTCATCAGAGTTTTATTCCAAATCTGTTTACTTCTGTGCCCAATTACTCCATATTAATTTTGCATACATAACAGAAATATGATAATGTAATTTGAAATTCTCCCCATCTCAAATCATAATACATGCACCTCTTTATTTATATCTCTTCATTAACTTGAAGTTTTAAAAAATCTTTACTAAATATTGTATCAGCAAATTGATTTTTATTTGTAAAAAACTACAAAAATTAATCTAAATACGTGTGTTGCAATAATACACATTTTCACATATCTCTATTTGGATTTCATAGAATAGCTGCAATTTTTTTTCCAGTCATAGACCTAAGAGGAGTATGAACATGATTGCTGAGGAGCAGTGTCTGTAGAGCTTGGTTCATACTCAATAAATACATTTTCATCACGTGTGACAGTAAATTGACAGAATGATATAAATTGCTTCCAAAGGAAACAGAACTCAGTGTGGAAGAGGAATCACCAAGAAGCGAGTAGAGAAGCTACTCTCGAGGCAAAGTATTGTAACAAATACTTGGAGGAGTGTCTCAAGGACTCTGTGACTGAAAACTGCAGACAGCCCTCAATGAAAACCTTGCTCTCCAAAACCTGAGGCCAATCAGCTATGTGCTCTTGATCTAAAATATATTACAAAGGAGGGAAAAATCTTTCTCTTTCTGTCTTTAGTCCCCAGTTCAAATATCTAACATATAATTTATAGACTTAGACACTTCACCACAAATAACTGTTGACTTGATCATTGACATTGTAGTCTTCATCAATCACTTTATTTATCAATTTCTTTTCATAAGAATATTTGAAGAAGCTTCCAAAGGCTTTTCCTGACCTCATAAAAAAAAAATCAAAAGCTAGATTCTTTCAGCATCTGACTGATATATTTGGGCATCTTTTTTGTATTTTAATATTCATATATCCTGACAGTCTAAATTTATGCATGCATCAGAACAAAATAAAGCCTTGAATGAATTATTGGATTTCATTGACCAAAATTTGTCATTCTACTGAGCTAGCAAACCAATGAAAGAAAGAAATTTTGGTAGAACTTATTCCTCCGGACACTATTCACATAATCTAGTAATGGAATAATATCTGTTCAATTTCCCAAAATCGTATATGCAACCACAATTCATATTGGAAATTCAACATTTGTTGACAATTTGTTAACATTATTAGCATATGAACTTCTCAACATTATTAACATATGTTAATTACATATATAATGTAACATTACTTATTTCCTTTATATTTGTTTTTGAGGAATAACTCTGGCAGGAACCTTAAGTGCATAAAAGTAGTAGGGTTTTAACTGGAAATAAAGACAATTCTGAAAGGAAGGGACATACAAGACAGGCATAGCATTCCGTGTCCAGGGACTGCAGAACACAGTTAGTTTGAATCAAGCTTAATCGAGTGTTTGATTAGTCACAGAGCCATTCATGGAGTAAACAATGGTAATTTTTGAAGCTGCATAGTTTAATTTGTGATTTATTTAAGCTCCTGAATTAAGTCAGCTGTGAGAAAAAATGAAAAATAGAAGCTGAACCGATATACAAAAGAGTGGAAATCAGTTTATTACCACTGGTAGAAAATGGATGTAAAAAGATAACACGATAGGAACAATTTCTCAACTTGCAAGATTAGAGTAATAATACAACAGACAAACTTTAGGGATGATCCTGAATTTAAGTAAGAGACTAGAATGAGAGAGATGTTTTATAACCAATGAAAAGTAAAGTAATTTTCTTCCTTGGCTTGATTAATTAATGAGTGTTTAACAAATTTTAATGAAATTCTATATCCACATACTGAAATATATTTCAAACTAATCCATTAAAAATAACAATAAAAGAAAACCAATAAAAAAATCAAACCAATCAAAAAGCCCAAAAGACAAATCTTTAAAATTCAAAAATAGAATTAAAATTATATAAACTTCCATTATGAATCACA
>VZTN01000014.1:16632-61658 GCA_013400515.1 Erpornis zantholeuca
TCTACATGTTTCCATGAGGGCATTTACTACCAATAATAAAATTTAAATTCAGCTAATACTATATACAATATCATGTACATACAAATGACTATAAGAAATCAAGAAAGATACTGAAATAAGCAGAACTTTTTTTCATGGAAGAATAAATTATATTCAGGCACATGAGTTGGATAGGGGAAAAGAGAGATGTGGAAGTATTTTTTTTCTTTAGCATGCAGGGCAATGGTCTTTGAGATGACAAATGCCAGTTTAAGGGGCAATCACCATGGATGACTGTGGACATACATTTGCCATCATTTGAAATTTTCATGAGATGACCCAAAATAGCCAAAGCCTGTTCAGATTTGACATTCAAATTAACATCATCGAGTGGGATGTTGAGCCGGAAGGAAAAATGTAAGGGCCATGTCAGCCCCAAAGATTCTGATGGATAAATTAAAGGGCAACTTGGCACTGGGAACATACAAAGATGAATTAGGAAAAAGGGGGTGAAAAACTGAACTTCAGGACCAAAGCAGAAAATAACTTGGGAATTAGTGGATTACACTTCTTGCCTTAACACCCCCAAATGGTAAGAGCACTCCTAAATCTTTGAGTAAGGAATTGAACAAGTCTGCCTCTTCAGATATGTAGGCTTATGAGTCAAACTGTAAGAAAATTGAATTAATGTTATTAAATACCTAGTGAATGTTCAAGTAAATCTAGAAGGAAAGGAAACATTAAGATATGATTTAAAACTTTATTTTTATTTTTTAACATACCCAAACTGATTTTAGTGTGACTGCAAAATGACCTGACATTTTTAGGCAAGTTGCATTAAACACCCCTCAGCTTCTCAAAACTTTCTCAAGAAGAATCCAACAGTAACAAAGTATTTCTTCCCTTAAGTGTTATGACTGAGCAGTGTCAATACAAGAATTTCTGTGGCAGTTAAGCAGAACAGAGAGGACCTGCTGCAGACAGAAGGATGCTGTGCCTTGCATTGGGCAGTTTATGCTATAAGAAGACTTTAGTACCTTTTGGGTTTGGGTTTTGTTTGTTTGGGTTCTTTTTAGCAATAATAAGAACAAACTGTTAATGTCATCTTCAGGTGCTCTTCATAATGCAGGTCCTACAGAATAAAAGGTGTAGTAGGTCTGCAGTGTCTGCTAAATTTCAGTGCAAGTGATTACACAGAGCCTACCTTGAATTCTGGCTGTGCACTGCTGAACCACATCTCCCTTCGAAGGGTGGCTGCATTTCAGCAGTGAATGCAGAGGTCCTGTTATACTTCCATTATGAATCGATTATAGGACATTATGAATCCTATTACATAGGACATACCATTTATGGGGACTGTAAAGAGCTGTGCAAAAACATAGTTTACTACAGAGTTTGAAGCATGTTTTTTAATGAGTGTGACACTTTCTGATGACAGTTTAGGCACAAATTTCTATTTCTGGGTGAAACAGAGCAAAGAACAGTAATTGTCTGCCCACAGAATATTGTATAAACAGGGAAACATTTCCTTGTAAGACCAAAAAATCCAAAACCTAGAGAGACTGAATGTCAAAAGTATATAGAAATAAACTTATAAGCAGAATCTGCAATACTTTGTGTCTTCTACAGCTTCACAGAAGTAGGTCATTTCCATATACCAGATTTAGCATTTATTTGTCCTTTTTTTCTCCTTCTTCCTGTAAAGACCCTAAAAAAACATGCATTTTGGACAACCAGGAAAACTATGAGTAGATGCACACAAGTCTTAAGCAGTGAAATTCTAACAAAGATAATCTCTCAATGTTCTCAAAAATCTTTCTGTCCCTTTCAGAGTGCCAGAGTTAGGTGTTAATAATCACAGCAGCATCTTCCAGAATTTAAAATATGTTAAATTTGTTGTGTTTTTTTTTAAACAAGCAGACCCTGTTCAAACCAAAATCCTACTATATATAGCTGTCTAGTGCAACCTCGTGTACAACGTGTTCTCTAGCACCCTCTTTCCTTAAAAATGCAGCTAGACACACCCCCTCCTCCTTTTCAGACCTCCTTAATTAAGGAGGCTCATTAAGGTTGCAGAACACATCTGCCTGTGCTGACTGAATCACAAAGCACTTCGGTTGTCTTTTCTCACACCTAGATCCTCCAGACAGAAAATAACTTGAATTTACTCACTCCTTAGGAATTCATCTCTCTGGGATACGCAGACCCCAGAGGGAATCCCTGCTGATCACCTCATTTGTGGTGTAACACATGAAACCTGTGTAAAATCTCTTTAGTGCTGTGGCTTGGTAGCAACGAGACGGCTTTCCTGAAGGGCAGTATAAACTGCTGGAGGATTTAATGTAGGACTGAGGGCTGGTAAAACTGACAGTTCTTTTTATTTATTTTTTTTTTTTTTTCACAGAGAGATACATATGATGCTTAATAAAATCACTGGAAGTTCTTTGATCCGAGAAAAAACAAAACAAAAAACCCTGTTATGTGTTATAATCTCTGCATTGTGTATCTCTTGATTGCTATATGTCTCAGATTGCCATCTGTAAAGTGGGGATAATAAAGCCTAATTATATTCCACCTACAGCTGTTGAGGTTGTCACCTTTCATAATATATGTCAGAGAAGTGCTGACTATAACATTTTCTCAAGACTCTTCCCAGCTTCCAAATAAAAAAAAAAAAAAAGAAAAAGACATTTTTATGATCAGATTTATTTTTTACCTTAAATTTAAGAAGGAACCCCTTTTTTGGATTTCAGACTCTATTTTCTCCAATTCTAATTCAGCAAATGATTTTGCCCAGGAGGTATGACACTGTCAGGCTGAAGTGTGAGGAAACTTGTACATTCACCGACAGTGATGACTGACACTACTAGTGAACAACAATTATTTCAAGTGTGCTATTAATAATGGTTTTTGGTTTTGTTTTTGTTTTTTGGGTTTTTTTTTATTTGACGTGGGTTTTTTTGTAATTTTGATTCATTATTTGGGCTTTTTCTTTCTGATGCAATGACCACAAAGTCACTTTGGAAGTTTTTCCAAATAAGGGATTTTAACTATTTTTATGGTCCTGTAATGACACTTCCATTCTGTCAAAGTCACTGTTACACACAAACATTCATCTGGTTCACTAATAAGCATGATGAAGTTTTCAAAATTAAGTAATGTGTTGATTGCTTAAGGCATTTTTGTCACCAAGTTTTTATTAGAATAAGAAAACACTTTTTCAATACAAATTACTCACTATTAATTACCTTCAAAATATTATTCTGGAATGACACAATCACTTGAACAGAATGAGAATGTGGAGGTTTTACTTTAATTTTAAAGCTCATGTTCTTCATAATAGAAATAGCAAGAATGTCTGAAAGGAAGCTCAAAATGATGAAATTTCAAGAAAAATAAAAATAAGGGGAAAAAATCTCAGTTGAAATTCCTATCTAAAGTTAATTTCATAGGCTGAATTGTAGGCCCTGGTAAAAATGGGGACATGTACATGAATATATACTTATTTATTTAATAGGAAAACTGACAGATATAAGCTATAATCATGCTAATGAAAGTATAATTACAATTCCAATTGATTTATTATAGTAGCAGAAAAAAAATTATTCAGCTAGAAAGACATTAAATCCCTGTTACTGAGTGATGAGATTTATTAGAACTATTCACTACATACCTGTGTTTTATATTTTTACCCATAAAAGACATTATAAGAGTTAAAGGAGGTAGAAAACAAAGCCAAACAAGTAAGTATTTACCTTATTTTTTTTCTAGCCAATGACATTGCTGCAATTAAATTGCCAGAAACAATGAACCTTTATTTAATTGACCCTTCCACAAATTAAAAAGAGTAAAACTTTCACTAGAATGCAAAACTTGAAGTCATTTTATGACATTCAGCATGTACTTTTGTAGACAAATTAAATGTGGGACTGCACTGTCCTGTCTTTCTCTCTGAATATGACTGGTACTATCATGAGTACAGCTATGGGGGCTACCTGTGGATGTGACAGAGCACAGACAAACAGCTCTTTACTAGTCCTGTAACCTGAGCAGGATAGCCCTGGAACACATGCTCCAGGACCTTATCACCTTTCCACATCTAATACATATCCCATTAAATAATAGCTTTTTTTTTATCTCCTCATCATAAGTTAACCTTATAAAGATTTCCTCTTGGGAGAAGCTGCCTGTAGCCAGGATATCTCTGTTTCTATTTACTGAGACATCCAAGGTTGTCCAAGGTAGAAGTTTCCAGGTGAATCTTCTCACACAATCATGGAATCATAGAACAGTTTGGGTAGGAAGCACCTTACAGAACATCTAGTTCCACTCCCCCTGCCATGAGCATTTCTATTCACAGGGCTCTGCATGAAGCTACGGTCAGAGGAACACCCCATCTCATCCCAAAGCTGTGATGAGAAACAGCTCCAGCTTCCTCATTTCCTCCTCCTCTTGTTTTCAAAGAAAACATCTACCTTATCCCTCCCTTTCTCTCACTAATTCTTCTCTCCTCAGGTCCTTTCTAGGACAATTCACCTGATTCAGTAACAACTGGGTTAATATCAAAGCTGCCTAATGCTCCTATGAGAGCTCAGGCCAGCACCAGATACAGCAAATGTGAAAAATGTAAGTCATTTACTCTTTGGTAAATGAGATGCAATGATTATTATGTTACATTCCATGACTCTAGTCCCAGTTCCAGTCATGTCTCTAACCAAGCTCTCAATTAACTGACCTGCCATACTTTCCTATTCAGTGCAAGGAAAACATACTGCCTCTGCTGAGTATGGAAATAGACAATAGAATCACAATTTACATCTATCTTTGCTATCTGTGCCTGGGGGACAGCTTGGGAAAGAATTTTGGCAGTTGTGGTCCTCACATCCAAGAAACAGAGGAGTTAGGAATTATGTGTGTTCACCAGACATATAAGTTTTAAAAGTCCTCTTGCCTTAGACATATTCCCAAGCAAGCCTTAGCTGGTCCAGTTTGAGAAAGCCCAGAATGCTTCTAGTGGATGATGCTGAGGGAAGTTGAAAACAGGGGCTTCCAGGGCTCAAGAAAAATTTAAATGATTGGTATTTTTGAAACTCACTGAAAGATCTGGTGTGCCATTCTAACAGGATCATTTAGCTGGGAACGAAGACAGGCAGCTGACAATCTTGGTAGGATGGCTAATGAATGACTTGAAAGGCTGAGATCCTCTTTGCTGAAGTTCTCGTTTTGTAAGGTCAAAGGCTCTTCACAAAGCACACAGCAGTTTTGGGTGGCTGCTCTTACCTTCATTGTGGTTAGGGGTGTGCAGTCACAGCATGCAGTTATTGGAAAGAGCAATTATTGAAAAGAAAGCTGAGTCTTTCCAAAGGTGCTGCTGATTGAAAAATAGCTATCTCATTTTAAAGAAGCCTGTACTGGGGTCTTGTTGTTGTCAAGATACATGATCCTTTTGGTGAAGGAAAGAAGAATGTTTAAATCACCATGTCACTGAAGAACTGATCAAAGAATACTGGCATTTCCATGAAGCCCTGACATTTTAATATTAGTCAGGGACAGGACTCTGGTTTAGCAGATTATTCATCTCTACTGTCACTAAGATATGCAAAGAGAAACAGAAACGCCTATTTCTGATTCTTCTTTTTCACAACACATAGAAGTAAATTCATCTCTGAAGCTGCAGAAGATAATAAGTGTTCTCTCTGAAAACTGATGTTGTGTAAGTGCTCCAAAGCATTTCAAAATCACAGAAAACTCCAATATGTAGCACCCAGTAGATAAAACCTGTACGCAGCTCTGAAGCTGTTCCAACCCTGAAATCCGTGGCTTGCTTTTCTGTGGTGTGAGGATTGCTTTGGCACACATGGTGTCACAGAGTTGGGCCACATCTCCCTGTGCTGCTCCTGCACAGTCAGCTGCGTCCCTGCACATCCAGCAGGAGTCTTACACGCTCCTTTCCAATATTTGCAGCCCAGATGGCAGCACTTGGTAGTGAACAGCAGGGCTCAAACCTGAAGTTCTCCAGTGTTACCCATCTCCACATTTATAGTCAGACTGGCACTCTGATGCAATATGGATTTGCAAGGTGTCTATAATTTTATACTTTTCTTTTTTTTTTTAACCTACATTAGCTTATTTTGATCCAGACTCCATATTTCTGGAGAAAATAGGGTTATTCACTGCTGTGACAAAATAGCAAATGCATTTCTGCAGATTCAGTGTATTTTATTTCACAAGTAGTTAAACTCATGTTTGATTCTCTGGATTTCTTTTCTGTAATTTCCATTCAGTATAAAATGTTTCATAGAAAAATTTTAGAATGGAAAAGTGAAGATATCAGAATAAAAATAGTAACATGTTCATCGATGTGAATGTCCCTAATTAAAAGTTTGAAATATACATGGTTTAGAGGAATACAAAGAAACCCCTTTCAATTTTTTTAAAAAAAATTGAGTAAACACATGTTTTCTTGTTTAAAAAAATCCAAAAATGTCAAGATAAAAAAGAAATGACAAGCCAAATATATTTTGGTATAAAATTATTCTAATGATCTTGGTAAAATCTTAAATTTAACAAAAATATCATTCAAGAAATGCATTTAAGCCATTGTTGTTTTGAAGCAATAAACTGTAAATTAACAATGTCATTGAATACACAACCTAGTTTTTGAAAGCTGCATCCCGTTCTTCAGATAAAGACATTATCTTTGCTTCCTTTTATCTTTAAACAATCTTGTTAACAACAAAATATGAAAGCTTGCTTTCCTGTCCTGATTCATGAATAAAAAGTAGGTTAGAAATGCTGAGACATGATATTTGTAGAATTATGTGTTGATAAAACTGGAAATAACCCAACTACCTCAAAAAGAAATTAATTCATTAATATTTTATTTTAAGTACTCCAGGTTTTTTTTTAATATGTATTTTGCATTTGGTTTGTATACAGCATTTTTAAATTTTATTGAAAGAAACCAACAATCAAATATTAGAATTTTTTTCTGCACTGTTAATTAAAATACAGTTTCTTTTCAGAAATAAATTTATACAAATCACTGCAAAAATATTTTTAATAACATTTTTAACTCACCTTTTTTCAACATTAAATACACATAACCTGGAACAGCGAAACATAAGCTAAGCTCTTTAATTCCTTACAGATGTAAATAATTAATGGTTTTTAAAAATTGGTTATTAAGTTTTAGGAAATAAAAAAAAGAGATAGTAAGACTCAAATCACTCACTAAAATCTACAGGGTGGAAACTGTTGCACCCTACATTTGCATAAATGGGAAACTACATCTATAAAACCCCTCCTGTCCTGAGAAATATTTCTCCCCACTTACCTGACACGTAATTCTGCTTATATTTCAATTCAAACCCAGGATAAGGAATTTTTTCTTTAAGAAAAAAGGCACTTAAAATATATATAACTATGTAGCTATTAGCATAGATGCAGAACTCAGCATAAGCAACTATGTTGAGAGCTGGGATGGAGTCAGACTTTTTCAATTCTGTTTGAAATTTCCTTTTATTTCCAGACCTGTTTAGCTTCATTTGGAGAGGATGAGTGTTACCTCAGAATAAAAGCATGAAAATTTGGTCAGATTTTAGGAATGAAGAAGACAGGAACTCATTTCCCCGGGATTTATGAAATATAAAACCTAAAGTCTAAAGTAGCCATTGATCTGTTTTGTCAAATACAGGAACCAAAATTTCTGATGCTAGGCTATCTCAGAAGACAGAGAAAACAACTGAAACCAATGGCATTTTTATACCTCAGATATCTATCTATCTATCTATCTATCTATCTATCTATCTATCTATCTATCTCTCTATCTATCTATTCTGAGCAAAAAGTAAGTAATTTTATTTCAGAGTGAGCAAGTGATGCATTGCAGCTTTCATGCACTTAGCTTTTTGTATGTGTCGTGAGCACTAGAAAAACCCTAATTCTGCAAAAAATAGGAGATATATCTCTGCCAAAATTCATAATAACAGATAATAACAAGGTTTTGACTTCAGAACTAAATGAAATTAACATCAGAGACTGATGATTTTTATCGTTTTTTCAGAAAGGATGAATCTAGATTTTTTGCATGGAGAAAGTAAGAAGGGAAAACAAACAAACTCACTGTCACATCACAATTGCTACAGCACTCTCCAAAGATTAATTATGTCCTTCCTATTTTCTTCTCAAGTTGTTTTTTCCCCTATGAATTTTCATTCTCTATCCTTGCTGCTACCATTATTACCAGAAACTTCTAAATATCACCAAAGAAGCAAAGTTGCAGTTTCTATTTTTAGTTTACATGAGTAGGTTTTCAAGCACTTGTATTGATTTCTGGTACTAATTGCTAGCTCAGTGTAGGGTGTAAAGGGCCAACAAGCACAAATAAAACCTAGATATAAAACAAGGTATTAATGAACTCCACCTTCTTTATATTTCTAATAATTAGCAAACATACTTTGATTTTGTGCTAATGTGGGATGTTCTCTTGAACACTCTTTTATGTTTAATTGCATGGGTTGAATTTTCTTTCTGTATTTAAATTCTTTTCCTTAATTGCCACTGTCTTGCATTACAAAAATAGCACTGTAATGATTTCCACATGAATGTACAGAAAATTTAAACAGTTCATTGATTTTAAATGTCCTGTAGTTTCTTAAGTCCCAGCTATAGATGCTACAAAATTTTTTCTCAATATCTGAAGATTTCTTAAATTTTGGAAGTTATTAAATAATCTTAATTTGTTCAGAATTTTTATAATCTACTGCTTCATTGAATGCTAATGCAAGTTAAACCAAGCCTTCTTACATTCTCTTTTCTTTTTTCATATAAAATTCTAGTACCTCTTTACAGATGTTTAGTTCTTTACCAAGAACAGAAGTCATTAGGATGGAAGGTAGACATTTGGCACCCTTCCATTATATCATAACATCCATAGGCTCTTCCAAAATAGAATTTTGTGGTATACATTGTAATAGCACATGATCCTGCCACAGTCCATTGAAACAGCTAGTATTCCTTCCTCCCCTCTTTAGTGCTGTAGAGATGCAAAAATAGGTAATTTCAGAAGCAATTTAGAAAATAAGTACTGGTGAGAAGCAGGATGGGGTTAGTGAAGCATAAATACATTTCATGTCTATAGGGTTTGGAGGTGATGATGTTCTAGTCGTGATACCAGTGTGAGACTGCTATCTACAACCCAGGGCAAAGCCATCAGGCACTCTCTGATATTTTGATAGAAGCCAAAAACCTCAAAATGCCCTAAAGATTAACCTCCTCTTTAATTCTGTTCTCCTCTGTAGTATTTTGCACTTATGCCTGGTGGTTTGACATGATCCTCTACAAGGGAAACAATAACAGGACTCTGTATATCGAGTGTAGGATGAAACGCAAGGGAAAACTTGAGATTGACCCCAAATCTAGCAGTCTGAGGTTGGAATTGGGCTAGTTGAATGGACCCTCACTTTCTCAAGTGTTTAAATCAGAGAGGAAATGTCTTTCTGGGAGATTATCTCACCTCCAGTGACAGCTATGAAGGAAGAAGAAAATTCCTGAGCCCTTCATTTGCTGGGTATTGAACACAGCTCGAGCATTAACACTATTATGCCATGTAGCCCTCTGCATGTATTAAATATTTGTCCTCATCTTTCTGATTTAGATGTATAGAAAGAAGCATTCTCAAAGAAGCTTGGGTGTAAACAGCAGCTGATGAAGTTGTATCTGTGAGGCTGCACAGTGGGGAAGGGGGATGATGAAAAGCAGAAGGAATATAGACAGGAGTTGACACACTTAGTGTCTATAGATGAAAAGGGGTTTACAGGGGTAATTTTGTAATTTTTTAAAAAATATGGGGTTTTTTGGCTTTTATTTTAAGATAGCATTATGTTTTACTTTTTTCTTCATAATTTCAGTGCAAAAGAATTAAAGAAAAGTAGAGTGGATATAAGTAACATTAAAAATTATGTTTCTGATTGTTAACAGTGTAATTTGGAGAAGACCTTGTTGATGGACGTAAAAAGTTCTGTTTTATCTGATTTTTATTTCAAATATGAGGGAAAGGAATTCTGCTTCTGGGGGAGACAGGGTGGGCAGCAGAAGGTTTATTTCTATGCTTCATTTGTGTAATTACATGTTTTTATTATATTATTTAACAGACCAAAAATGTACTTCCTTCCAAGAAGCAATATAATTTGCAAAATGTTTCTCATTCCAAATTGATAAACATTTTTTCCTTTCTCTGAAATATTTCAGTTTTCAAGCAGGGTATTTTCTACCAGAGAATTTTCAAATATATTCTGTCTAGTATTACTGCTTACATTTTTAAGAGCCACTAACATTTATGAGCATAAAGAACGAGTTTCAAGCCAAAAGGACAGAAATTTAAAACTTCTGTTCCCATGAATATATATCACACTTAGATATCAAAGTAATTAATAGAAAACATAAAATGCTTTTACATGTATGTGCATATTATTTCACATATCTGCATACACTCTGAAAATATGTGCATTTTTCATACCTGTCTCTTGGCTCTTACTACACCACATTAAACATTTAAACAAGAAATCAGGTACTGAATATTAACTGAACATATACTGGAAACTCTAAATGATATTTTGAAGTATTTGCTCATCCTTTTTCATCAACAGACATATGCCTTAGGATTCCTTTCCTTTTCTGTCCTTAATTAAAAGACAGTTGTTGTTTTTGGTTTGGTTTGGGGTTTTGTGCATAGGTTTGTTTTGCTGTTTGTTTGGATTTTGGGGTTTTGGGTTTTTTTTTGCACAGAGAAAGGGCTTCTCTCAATAGAAAATCTATGATACAGTAATTTTCTAGAAGTGAATTTCTGTGTAGCAATTCTGATGCAAAATTCACTCCTGGAAATTTATTTTTTATTTTGAGTCAGCAGTACAAAGATGTCAGCAGTACAAAGACATCAGCAGATGCTGGTAAGAATTTTTCAACTATTGCTATTTATTTCAGGAAATTAAAATCAAACAATAGTCAAATAATGCTTCAAGGAATGAGATTTTTTAAAACTTACTTTCTTTGCTAAATACTGCATGTGGTTCACTGGGCAGTAAATATAGAGCAGCTATCTCTGCTACTGGTAAGCTGAGAAGCAATTTGTTTTTATTTCTCTCAAAAATAGGTTGTGTGTTCCTGAACATTTCACTTTGATCCAGTAATGCTCACATGTTATGCTGTGATTACAAGGATGAATTGCAAAGAGGCTGTATCAGTTAAATTGCCAAGATAGGAGCACAGTGGTTTTTCCAAGAACAAATATTTCAATTTAAAATTCATCAGAAGCTCACTGTGTGCACAAATATTTCTCACCATTTTAAAAGACTACAGATGGGCTATTTGAAATACATCTAATTATGCAAAGTGCTGGCCACCCCCCCTTTCCTTCAGACTATATAAACTAATCACAGATGTCAGTTTTAAGCGGTGGGTTAGCCTTTTCTCCTGGAGCATTATCAGATTTCTTTGTGGTACATAACACTCCACCTCTCTGTAAGGTTTTCTGGGTCTAAGCTTGACTCCTTCTTTTGTAATTTCACTGGCACCATTTCTAGGCATTGATTTGTGTCTTAATTCCCCTTAATAGCAAAGGGCTCCTGTGTGCCAACTGCAGTACACCTGCAAGGATCACCACTGACAGCTCCGTGGTATCTTCAGCCAAATCCTGGAGTATCAAACCCTTCTTGTAGCTTAATTCTGCAGATTTTTCCAGATTTAATACTTGAAATGAGAAGATGGATTTTTAGAGGGTGTTGCTTTACAACAGCAACAAAAGTCACTCTGCGATTTGGGCAATAAAAGCAATATCTCACCTTTGGCAAAGAAAGAGTTGTACATTAAATCCTGCCTGAAATTTCTTTTCCCTAAAGAGCAATTTTGTCCTCCTGAAGCACCAAAAACTTTATTTCAGACACATTTCTCCCAGTGAAGATTTCCTTGAGCTTTGTGGAATGTCTCTCATTTCTAAGCCTCAGTAGGAAATATTCCCCTTTCCCACACCTGTAGGGAAAGTCATTTATTGTCTTGAGAAGAAAACAATTCACACAGTTTTAGTTATAACACTGACATTTCTTTTTCGCTGTTGTTCCCTTTGTGGTTAAAGTCTACTCATTCAATTCCTGTCCTACATGCAAAATGTGCTAAAAACTGTTTATCTTACCTTCTACTCTTCTAATTATTATAAAGAGTTCATATTTGATAAAAAACTGTGAATAAGTTAATTCTTGATCATACAGTCCTACCTCCCTTGTTCACAGCAAAATATTTGTTCTATGTAATCCTAACTTTCTACATGTTTTCTAAAGTCTACATGTTTTTGCCACTCTGAATGGGTGGTGGGTCAAAACCATTGACAGAAAATCTGACTTGTGTCAATTTTTTAATAAATGGAGATCTGTCAGTGTGGGTAGATATGTTTATGTTAGAGATATACACTATTTATTCTGAAGAAAATTACTCAAGATTTTCAATAGGAAGCAAAAACTACCTAAATCTTAGAGAGAACATTAAAATGTATTTACTACTGTATTTATTCTCTGCTATTATAAGTTAGCTATATATAGATAAGATTGCCCTAACACATCCATACAAAATAAAGGTTTTGTCGTTTGTGCCTCGGGCAGTGTTGGCAATATAAATGCATGTACTATAGATTAGTGACACAAACCAACACAGATGATGATGGTTTTAGGAAGCAAAAAAGTATTTGCATATCTATTGCATGACTTCCTGCTGCAGTTAGAGTATTATTCTTATTCCCTAGTGCAGCTGTTAGGTAGTTTATGCCTGTGACCCATGAGCTAAACTCAGAATGAAGATATTTTTCTTCTTGTCTTATTTCTGTGAGGATTTCAGCATGTACCCCAAAATGATGATCCCCCAGTTTCAGCAGGAGCTCTTGGCATACCACTGCAATTCCCTCCTGTTTATTTACAGAGCCTTCCAACAGGTTTGCAGTCTCTACTTTTAACAGAGACCTAAACTTATTTTTGTACATATGGAAAAAAAAAGGGGAAAAGGATATGGGGAAAATGGAAAAAATAAAGTTCTGCCTTAAAAGAGAAACAGTAAGTGCTTGCCTAGGATCTCTCCTGCTCCCTCTTGTGTCTGCCACGTAAGCACCCATCCTTGTGTCTGTGATATCAGTAGGGATCACACTCTCTTCCTACTACCTCAATTGACATCCCACTTCATGTTACACCATCCTATTGCCCCAGCAAGAACAGTGATTTTTCAACTTCCCTCTGATATCTAAAAACATTTATATAACCTAATAAGTGAGGGCCATTCAGGTTAATAAAAGTTCTTTCTTGATGTCATAACTAACACACGCCATGGAGTAGTTTCAATCTTTTAAAAGGAAATAAAAACTTGGTGTTTCCTTTTTACCCATAAAGTTTCTCCATAAAGATTTTATTACATGTGCACACAATTAGCATATAAACAAATTGATCTAATTTGAAAAAATTGGGCTGAGGCTTGAAAGAATCTCCTCAGGTTCCCTTTGTAAGCAGTATAAAGACATAATGCACGACTATTTTAATCCAAAATAGGTATTTAAATTACTCCACATGTTTTGTGCTGTAAAAGCACCGTGTCTCTCCATTGACTATAAAAGGATGGAGGTGAGGTGTCTGGTCCAAAAGTGAGCGAATTCACAAGTAGATTAATTACTTTCCATCTGTCTTGTTTCGAAAAGAGAGAAAAGAGGAAGAGAGATAGAGCTTCCCTTTCAGCCCCAATATAAACAGTTTGTATATACTCAACTCACTACCCTTACCATGATCATAGAATCATGGAATAGTTTGGGTTGGAAGGGATCTTTAAAGGTCACTTAGCACAAAACCCTGCAACGACCATCTCTGCATCTCCAATGAGATCAGGGTGCTCAGAGCCCTGTCTAGCCTGACCTTGCATGCTCCATGGCACAGGGCCTCTACCATCTCTCTGGACAACCTGTTCCAGTCTTTTACCACCCTCACTGTAAAAAAACTTCTTCCTCATATCCAATTTAAGCCTTCCTTCTTTCAGTTTAAACCCTTTGTCCTGTCTCCAATGCCCTTGTAAGAAGCCCTTCTCCAGATCACTTGTGGACCCTCTTTAGGTACAGGAAGATGCTATAAAGTCTCTTTGAAGACTTTTCTTCTCCGGGATGAACAACCTCCCAGCTGTCTTGGCCTTTCCTCACAAGAAAAGTGCCCCATCACTCTAATCATCTTTCTGCACAAGAAGTGCAGCTATTGGCAAGGCTTTGGCCAGAGGAAAAGCAATCCTCATTACTTCAAAAAGAATAGATGGCAATCAAATGATGTCTGTTTTATTCTAGATATGAAGGATCCCCCTAAAAATATATTTCTATTTGACTTTTTTTTTTTTTGTGAAAACCTGGCATTAATGATGCTTAACTTTTGTTATTTTTTTTTTTAGATTTCTAGGAATGAACACAGAACTCACACTTTCCATTCACTCAGTCCCTGTTGTAAACCTTCAATTAATAATCTACAACTATATTTCTTGAAGGTATATTTGAAAATCTCTCAGGCTGATGCATGCTTGGGAATTTATACTACAGTCAATAGAAAGGGGTCACTGCTGCATGATTTTTTATTTCATATTTTACTTTCAAGAACTGTGCTTTCTGCTACTAAAGACACTAACTACAATGATCTGCACCTGACATCCTCTTTTTTTTTTTTTGCTTATTCCCAACACTGACAGTGTTCATTATCAATAATCTTTTTATACCCAGAACACAAAATCTGGAACAATGATTTTACACTTCTTACCTGCCTATATTTGAATATTGCCCTCTTAAAGATTCTCTCTTGTAATCTCTCTCCCAATATAAATTCCAATTTTTATTGATTAGAGGAACAATTTCATTAACGTATGGCACAATATATCGTGAAACACAGTGTTAATGGAAGATGTAAAAAACAAATTTTTTTTTAAATTGTATGATCAAGTACAACTTCAGTTCTCTGCTTTCCTGCATATATTAATGAGAGTTCCTGTTTAGACAATTAACCTTTATAGCAGGAAAAAAAAAATATTTGAAGACAGAAATAAAAAATTCCATTACTCACAAAATATAAACCAATCTTAGCAATAAAAAAAAAAATTGACATTTTAGTTCACAACTGTTTCTCCTTCTAGGAGAGCTAAATACCTTCATAGCTGGACTCGATGATCTCAAAGCTCTTTTCCAACCTAATTGATTCTGTGATTCTGTAATTTCTACTATTACACAATTTATATTTTCTTGTATTTTAATTTTTAATTTTTAGTAATTTAATTTCTGGTCTTCTCTTTTTTTGTTTGTTGTTTTGATATGCTAATTATGAGATTATTGTTTTTATTAAATAGCTCTTTTGTCCAATATAAAACCACAACATTATTCTAGATTCTCAAACACACTTAAATCAACTGATATATTGCTCTAGACTTAAAACTATGTCATTAAATCAAATATAGTTTGATGTTGCTTTTTTCTATAAGAAACCCTATGGAATTGCCCCAAAAGACTATCTGGAAGTATTGTAGGTCTGTGAAAAGGAGATAATTTTTGTCCAAAATAGCAGTAATCATATAATTTTGGTTTCTGTTGCAGTTGTTTCCATCTTCTTTGACTGTTTAATTCAGTTGGATCAATACTCATAAAGAAAAGCTTATCCAGCTGATTTGACTCTTGAATACACTGATGAGGTGACCTTGAAAACATAAAATCCCTCAATAAGGAGACTCTTTCCCTAGACTGTTTTATACACATACACTAACAGAGTAATTTAAAAGTAAGGGTTTCCAGAAATCTGTGATAGCCATAGCAGGATGGAAGGGCCAATCCTGCCTCACATCTCCACACAATGCCTACTTCTCCCAGCAATAGAGACACCAATGCTGAAAATGTATATGATCCTAAGTCCCCTTGCAAGGGTCAAATGTTTGTAAAAAAGAAGAGTCTAGCACTTCCATGTGGGTTTTGCCTTTTTTTTGTTTTCATCAAGAAGCCTGGGGATGTCCATTCCTGGTCCAGGCTGCAAAGTGCACAGATCCCTTGCCCCCACAGCTGCTGCCTGCAGCTCACCAAGGAGCTCATGTGAGGAGCCCTGGAAGCCAAAGTGGCAGTCAGAGGTGGCAGTGGTGGAGGCATCAGCTGGGGGCTGTTGGCATGGTCTGCACCAACAACACAGCAAAAATCTCTCTGCTGCAGTAAAAACTGTGGATAAAAAATGTTCTGTGGAGAGGGCTGAGAAAAGGTGCATCACATTTTGCACAATAGATCAGAAAATCTTCCTGTGCTGTTACTTCAACTGCTTTTTCACACCCCTACTTCTGCAAAGTTTAGAATATCCAATGATTTTCACTATATCACACAAGTGAATTTGTATTTAATGAACCCAAATAGTGTGATATGACCTTTTTAATGTGAAACTTTTCTTTGAGTAGATTTTAGACACCCGACTTCCTACTGCCTAATAAGCTGGTAAAATTTCCTTTTCTGTTACAACATTGATTAAATTTTGAATATCTTTCAGCTATAAAAACATATGGTGTAAGTAAAACATGCACAGATTGAAGTATTTCTCAGGCAAAATTGGTTAACTCATTTTTTGAGCATCAGCAACATTTAAATTTGGATTAAATTATTAAATCTGATATCACATTTCAGAATATAAACTTATTTTAGTTTCTTTTTAATAAGATCATCACAATTTTTTTGAACCTCAGTTTTCTTTACTATAGAAATGAAATTATTTCACATATTTAGTTAATTTATTTTTAAAGCTATTGGAGAGAGGAATTCTCCTGTCAAGATCAGATCTAAAAAGCCACTCTGAATGGATTCATGTGTCTTAGATGTTCTCAAATGTCTTAGGGACATGGGACATATTCCTTCAGAAACTTATTCTGACTTCTGACCAAGTGTGAAGGCCTGGGACAAAAAACTGTTCCATGAAGAGGAAACTATAGTTTCCATCAAGGAAACTATAAATTATCCTAACAAAAGGTTCTTAGAGGCAAAATAGTGAAATTTCTTTAGTCATGTGATTTAATATTATGATTTAATATTGATAAGATAATGAAAGAAGAATTTACATATACCTCTGTGTCTCTGTGTCCATATGCACTTCTACTTGTCCAGAAGTTTTGCACACAACAAAAAATGCAAATAAATGTCTCAATGATATATTGAGAGAACACTATTATTTGTGTATGAAAATATATTTTTTCCTCACAACCATGTGCTTTTCCTTATCAAAGTCAGAGCCCGTTTCAAACAAAATTAAATAGCAGCAATTCCAATGCCTGCTAGTGCAAGGTTAGAGAAGATTAGCTCAGTGATCAGTCCTTTAATCTTTACCTTGACTTCAAATTTTGCAGCTCAAAGACTTTTTCTTTTCCCTTTAGTTTTGTAACGAAATGAGGATTTATTGTGTGGAAGACATAATCTATTTCAGTGAAGTATTTAGATGATGATTTAGAGAACTAATTTAATGAATGTCTGACTGATGTGTCAAAATATTTATTCAAGTGAATGCATCTTCTTTAAAAGGTGAATGTTTACAGGCTTGTAAGAGCAGTACATTTAATGGTTCATTTAAAACACGAATTCCTTGATTAAAACCTAAGCTAAAGACTCACCTCCCCATTTTTTGTTTCCGCTTTTTACAGGAGCAATTAGGTTTTCACTAAAAGACTCAGGGAAACAAAATACTTCTTAACTGTTAAAATACAGCACCTTATATAGATACAGCAGATGTTCAAAGCTTAAATATTCCTTATTTTCCAAAATAAATTTCTTTATTGGCGTACAAATCATAGCTGGTCTAAAACTCAGCATTCAGAGACTTCTTCAGTGTTCCTGTATTCACTAATTCCCTTGACGAACATTTACCGCCATAGTTTACCATTACTAATCTGATTTTATTATTATTATTATTATTATTATTATTATTATTATTACTACTACTACTACTATTATTACTATTATTGTTGCTATAATAAAGACTTTGCCAGACTTTTGATCCCTTGAGTGCTAAGTCTTTCGTAACTGGTATGGTATAACAGAAGTAATATCAGTGTTTTACAAACACAAGTTAAACAGCAGAATATGAGTACCAGATTAAAACAGTTACAGTCTCATAAAAGGCAATTTCAACAATGCAAAGTGGTCTCCATATAAACATTATTGCCACCCTAAGGCAGTATTACTGCACAATTTCAATAAGAAAATATAACAAATATGTAAGAAGTAACTTGGAAAAAAAAAATAGGCCAACAGATTATCAAATATATTCGGTTTTATGGGACAAAATAATTACACTGAGTGGTTATGACAATGTTCTGCACCAACAGAGAAAATTGGAACATGTGAGTTGAGTAAGCAGTTGGCATCTTCAACCCCCTTATGCTCTGAACTTGCAAACACTTACCCATTGAGCAGAAGGTCCATTTGGGTCTGGGTCACGCCCTGATGGTGACATTCTCTGTCATCCCCGATGCTCATACCCCTCTTTGGCTTTCCTCTACTTGCTTGGGAACATGTGCAGTTGGAGACATGGGCCATTTATAGACTCAGTTTTTCCCTTTATTTGGTGGGCTTTTTGGACAGAAATCCTTGAGATTTGCTTTTTTTTGTCTACCAGTTGTTCAGTATCTGCTAGTAGAGAGAGTACACTGCTTCAGGCCCCAGTCTGGAGCAAGTCACAGTTTCTTTGACAGGAAAAATGTGATAGGGATCTCTGTGCAGCAGTGTTTACCAGGTTGGAGCAGGAGGAATAAGAATAGCAGTGGGGACATTCACTTTTCCTCTCCGGAATTGATAAATTTTCATTCTTTCTTTCATTTTAGTTAAATGTTAAATTACTTCTCCTCGTATCAGCCTAAACAGGTCTGACACATTCTTAATCTGTCAGTGATGGTACCTAAAAATGATTAGATTTAGGCAAAATTAACAAAGTATTAATTCTCGAACAGATTTTATAATGGGAAATTGCTTCAAGTAAGAGCTGCAGCTAGTCCATGGAAAAAACCCCAACGAAACAAAACCAAACCAAAGCAGCCAAACAACCAAACAACACCCCCCAAAAAAGCCAAAAAACCCCCACCAACCAAATAAAGAAACATACAGAAAAAAACAAAAAATCAAAAAACCCAAGGATAAGCCCAACAGGAATTTCTAAGCATTCCAAAAAAGTACCATTTAAAAGAAAAAATAGCTAGCTATTGGTAACTGTTTTAATTTATTTTCAGGAGTGTTTGTGATTCCCTATAAAATTCGAGAGCATGCAAATTTATCCATCAGTTTACTGCTTTAACCTGCTGACAATGTCTGTTGAAACATGCAGGAAAACCTACACCAAGTGCTAAATCAAGTCCCAGACCCAAAAGCTGAAGAATTTATTATAGGTTCTTGCTGACAGGAAGTAATTTGCTCACCTGCTATCGAGTAACCATTTCAGTGTAGTCTTACTCCTGTATTCCTCCAGAAACCTTTCTGGTGTCATGTGAACTGCTGTGACATTCTGACACCAGGCAGGGAAACTAACCCCACATTTCTGACAGCAGTTGGCTCACTTGGAGTTTTACATTCTCCACAAATCTCAATAAAGTGCTCTCAACAGCTGTCAACTACCACGTGGTGTTTTCTTCACAAGTGTTTGCTTTGGTCACTAGAAAAACATCTAAAATATTTATCACACTTTAGACTTGTGAAAACAACAGAAAGCCTTTCGAAGTAAATCTGTAAGGCATTTTCTCATTCTTTAGTCCTGTTTCTAAAAGCTTTGATTTTCCTTTTTTATATATATATGTGTGTGTTTTTATAAAATAAAAACACTTACACTTTGTCTGTCTTTACAAGTGAGAGGAAGGAGTGCTAAAAAGCTTTTCAGGTGAATATGTTGGGAAACTTAAATTTCACATAGAGCTTGTTGCAACCTAATATCAGTGGATGAAACAGATTTTGCTGAATAGTCTTGAAAAAATATTACTACTATCTAAGGAAAAGGTTTTAAGTCCATCCTTTATTCAGTTTTTTTTACTGTTTATACTGTACTGTTGCCTCAGAATTGCATAAGATAAAACACTAAATTGATTAAATTGACTACTATGTAAGTGAAATAATCCCTGTGCTGCGAGTCAGCTCAGATTTACCTTTATCTAAGGTGACAGAGATCAAACTCTAGGCTAGCTGAACACCACCTTTAATTAAATGAATATTAAAGAGCTTTCACAAGACTTTATAATTTGACTGTCTATTGTGTAATTAAGTATTCATTTACACTCAGATTTGTTTCAAAGATTATACCAGCAGCAGAAAGTGGGAAACAGTAGTCTTTTTCTCAACAGTCACTTAAAAAATAAAAAGGCTCCCCCCAAATAAACCAAAACACAGAATGAGCTCAGAATTTTTGAATAATAAATAGGAGGTTCCTTACAACCCTGACACCAAAAGCACTGCAGGCACTGGTGTTACATCACTCCTTCCTAACTGTCTTGAAAAATATGTGCCATGTAACGAAGAAAACAGCTCACCAGCTGTTTATGTAAAAATTATTTGAAGAAAAACAAGCATGGCCATATGGCACTCCAGCAATACAGGGAGCATGGAGAATATTTTCTGCAGATTGTAGTAGATAATAGTCATGCTAAGTAGGGTGTCAAATATTGATGACACATTGTATTAATAGTTAATCTCCCCTTTTATCCTCTAAGTGCCTACATTTCTTAGCAGCTTGTATGTTGGAAACAAATTAATAACTTATTATGATGAAGAATTCAATTTTTTATGGAATGACAAAATATTTAATGTACTGAAGAAGTCCCAAACATTTTCCAATTAAATGATATTCAAAAAATATCATGCCATTTGAATGGCATCATGCCATTTCATAGTAAAGTAAACACTACCTCTAGAGTTACCATATATTTTTCATTTGTGGTTTGTTTATATGGGGGGTTTTTTAGAACATATATGGTTCTGCATTCATGTTTTGACCTTGAAAATTTATTTCCAGGGGAAAAAAATCTTCCATTTACTCCTGAAAAAAGAGCCACAATCTGAAAATCTAAGTTGTCAATATGAAGGTTCTGCAAAGATTTGTCAAACCTAAGTGTGTGTATCAAAGATGTTAACAAGGTTAAATCCTAGGCAGGCCCAGAGCTACCAGATAAAGGATTAAAAAAGAGAAGGAAAAGAGAAGGTTGGCAAGAGTCAGAGCTAAGATGCCAATCTGGAGAGGGAAGCACCATAGGGGGAGAGGGGAATGACAGGGAATCAAGAGGAGCAAATTATTAGGGAATATTTTTTAACAGCTTGTGTGTGTACATTCTTAAGTGCATGTGAGCCCTTGCTTTGCTTCATTTCAGTATTGTGTACTTCTTTTAAATATTGATTCAGACTGTATTCTCTCTCTCGGTCTCCACTGGGAACAGACACTGACTCAGATCCACCTGACACAGACCTGTAGGTCACGGGGTCAGAAATTTGGTGAGGTGCCTTTATAATATTATCATAAACTCCCTCATGTTCCCACTCTGGCTCTTAAGCTATTTCCTCTGTTTTTGTAAAATCAAAAACATAACAATGTGAGGGGGTTTTTCCTTCCAGCTGGTCAGAGAAACAATATATGCACTTTCCATGCATTGCAAAATGCTTTGGCTTTTTTCCTTGTTTTCTTTTTTTTTTTTTTTTTTAAGCGCAGCTTCTAACAGCNTTTTTTTTTTTTTGCTCTCATGAAGCACATTTACAATTGGAATAGAACAGTTGTACACAGATAGAAATAATAAATTTTCCACAATGGTATATAATCCTATAATATCAGTTATTCTTAAAGGAGTTTGATGGAATGGTCAAAACTTAGAAAATGGCCTGAAGTTAAACAAACTCAAGAAGGAACTGGATTCCTGAATCAAGAGTCTTCCTCTGAGACACAGAATAACTGAAGATAGACTAATAGGCTTGCAGATTAGGACAGTCTGCACTCTCCATGGAGTAAATCCTATTATGGTTACTATATCCATCTGTTAAATGGTTGTATTTTTGCCTGCTGAAAAAAAGAATGTTTTGAATTGTACTCAGAGAACAGTTTCTGTTTTCCATCAGCAAAGCATTCCAGAGGTAAAAGCCTTTCACTGAGAATGTCAAAAACTTTACTTCTCACTGCATCAATCCAAACAGTGAATTAATTGTTCTGGTCTGTGGATAATACAGAAGACATGTTTGAAATAATTCCCACAAGTACTAATGTGCCATGGACCATTATGAATTCATGTGTGTTTTATAGTTCCTTGCTACTACAGAAAACTAACTTTAATGTTCAAGAGGTTCTTCTGGCCTGTGTTTTCTTCTCTAATCCTATGTTAAACTACAAATGTGATGTGGTTGGGAGCATGTGCCTTATATCTGACTTTTGGTCATGTCACCCACATATAAATGAAAACTCTTCATTTTTAAGATTACTAATGACATTTGGTTTTTAAATTGCATGATTTTCAAACCCAATGCACAATAATTTTTCTAGGTTCTAGTCCAGCAGAAGTACCCTTTAGTACTTATCAAACAGGTTTATCTCAAGCTTCTATCAATGCCTTTAGAAGTAGAACCAAGTTTAATCATCTGCACCTTGGCACAAGTACTAAGGAGTACTAGCTTGGCAATGTCTTCCAGCCATTTCTTCCCTATTCCATCATATCCTTACTGGCAATAAGTTTGACTCAAATGTTTTTTCAGATAACAACTGACACCTTGAAATCCTTGTGCACCTGTACTAAAACATCACTAGAAGCAAACATGTCCATTTGCATGATGGTGACAGTGAGTCCATGGCATGCTCTGACCTCTGTTTGAGCTTTCATACCAATCCATATAGACCTCTCCAGAAAGGCTTCAACTGTTGACAGCCTCTGCTCCTGTCAGGAGAAGCAAAATACCTCATGCTCATCATGCAGCCAGCTCTGTATGTCAGTTTACTTCATGGGCAATGGTACAAGGACATGAATACCGAATGCATCTTCATTTTAGATCAAATATAGAGGCATAATGCCGAGTTTAAGGATTAGTTCCTTAACTCCCTGATCTACTTTCACTACATTTATTTATTTATTTGCAGAATTGTTGAGGCTGGAAAGTATCTTTTGCGATCATCTATTCCAGTCTTCTGCTCAAGCAGGGTCAGCCAGTGCGTACTGACAAAGAGAGACTTGGTACAGTAGTTTTCATTAAACAAATACAGATTAAACTATCTCACTTTGCAGCTAAGCCAGAGTCTTGGAAAAGGTAACCGGAAATTTATACCCACCATAAATACATTTCTTTCTTTATATTTTGACCGTTTTTATGAATAATTCTAAAGAAACTGTGTATTTGCTTCATCCAAACTGCAGCTATGTATTGATTTATCTCCATTATGCTTCTAAAATATTTTAAAAACTAGTCCTATTTAAATAGAAGTTTGCATATGGAATATTCTGTTTAGCATTTCCTCAGTTTTATGAAAATGTACTCATTTCTACTCTTACTGTAACACTGCCTGAAATTTATTTTTGTTAAAACCCGGTTCATGACAGAGAAAAAGATTCCATCTTTTTGATCATATTATCTTTTCCTTGCATTCTGTTGTTATCCTCAGGGCTCTTAATGATGTTAAAAGGAAAGAACTGGATGCTTTGCTATGCTCAAGAAACTGCATTTCAGTTCCCAGTGCTGCTGATTGTGTCAAGCCTTTGTCAGCTCTAATTAGAAGTGAACTCCCAGATTTCAGTAAGCCAGGTAAGGGTGTCACCCTTTATAGAGGTTGCCCTCTTGGGAGGGAAATACTGTTTGGCTCAGTTGTCAGAGTCCCAAACCATTATGTGGCATTAGCAAGAATCTTCTGGCCTGCAGCATGATTAGAGCTTCGAGTTCACTATTAAAATGTTTGTGTGGGATTCAAATGTAGGGCAAGAAGTAAAGCAAACCTAAAGGTTTTACCTTGGAAATATAAATTTCTGGAAAGAGTGAATATGCAATATTCACTTCTGCAATATGTTTTGTGCCTCTTTCAACTACCAGTTTATAACATGATTCTTTCATTAGTTAAATAAATCTCCAAACAAGCAGGTACTTTTTTATTCATTTCGTATTTCTTCAGTCCTTTCCCTCTAAACATGTTATATTAAAAATGACAGAACTTGTTCTCTAAACCTGTTATGATTCATTTGGCAGAAAATAAGCATTTAAAAGTCATAATAAATATAGAGAAAGATGTGAAAGCTGAAAGATGCCAGATTAACTAGTTAAATTCTCTGTAATGCATTTGATTGATAGAATAAAAAATTCTTTGCTTTTTTTCCCCACTTTTTTGTAAGTTGTTGAACTATTTTTTTCAGTCCATTTTCCTGCTGTTTCTCAGATTTTGAACAGAGCAGAGTTATGTTTGTATATAATAAAACTTTTGACCAAAGAAAAGCCTGAGGAAAAGAAGAGTGCTCCTGATAAAAAGGTTTTCCTCAAAACTGCGTTATTGTGTCTACTTGCATCTGCTTTTGCTAGCACAAGAGAGAACAAACTGGAGGAAAAAGAGTGCCAGACTACTCAATGGGACCACTCTATATGGGAATTGCAGTGAAAGGAGATTCCATCTATTTCAGGCAGCATCATGGGATCAAAAAAACCAGCACACCTTAAAAAGTAGACAGCTACATGATGAGATTTTTGGAATTATAATATTCCAGTTAAAGGGAGAAAAGTCATGATATGCCACAGTTGTCTGCCTGATAAATACTCTAGTGCAGGAAAATTCATGTGCCTACACCTGACTACTCCTCTTCCCAAACAGACAGGAACCCAAATGTCAGCAAAATCATACTAAAAATATGAAAGCAAATTGCCGAGGATGACTCTCCTGAAAAGATTTTCTCCCCCTACACCTCCAACAATTGGATCTCTAATTATATCAGACTGGAAAAAGAATAAACTGTTGAGACATCAAGGTTTCTCAGCTTGATATCTGTGTGGAAAATGAGAAAAAGCAAATGCAATTCACAGCATTTCGGTGTTCATACATTCACTGTGTCATGTACTATAACACCTGCCTCATAAATGTGCCTGCTATGTCCATCCCTACCATTCTTCCTGTGAAAAGGCTGCTCAGATTTACTTAAGGGAAAAAGAATAATAGAGAGCAAAGAACATCAAGGAGAACAAACTGCAGACATGAAAAGAAACATTTTGAACTCGTGTAATTTAATACATTTTAAATCAACATTATCCATTCACTGTAGACTTTGGTAACTAATGGTGAACAATTGCCATTTAGTTAAAAGGATCACCATAACTCTTTCTATTGAGCTGCTTGGTAATAGCTTTTCTTTCATAGCCATATTTTCACAGTTATGTCGTCCCAAGCCATTGAAGTCAGAGGAAACAACAAATGGAACAGTAGCACTGCAGAGTAGACTCATGTTTAACACTACTCCTGCCAGCTATTCTGCCTAAAAACACCTTAAAAAAAGGCTGATTTTTTTTTTTTTAATAAGCTGCTCTGCCTTGTGGAAGATAATCTGTTCTGATTATTTCCCAGCCTCTTCAAGAGGAAGAGAAAAGACAAAGTCTTGGTAACACAGCTGTTACTCATACTAAAGCACTAAAAGCTATCAACAGTGCCTGAGAGTCATTGACATCAAAGTCTCTCAGTGGATTAAATTACATTTTAACTTATGTTTGATGTTTATTTTGAGGAAAATCAGAACCAGTGAAGAGTTACTGGGTCAACCTAGACAGACAAAAGTCGAGGGGACTGGAATATTTCCAACAGATAGGTTGTGTTTTGTAGTGTTTTGTTAGAAGTCTTACTCAGAAATAGAAACCTTTCCCAGATGTCAAGACTGTCAGGCAGTAAATTGGTCAGAATATTCAGGTCAAGTAATTTGTTTCCTTTCTAGATGTGCTCCAAGTAACAGAATTCCTCAGCACATCATGAGCAGCACCTCCACCTAATGGTGCCTGTACATTAGTGGTCCTGTTACTTACCCAGTGCCCCTTACAAAAACAAAGGGATTAAGGCCCAGAGATTACAGGTCACCTAGGGCAATACTGACCAATGAGGTGTCTCCCTTGAAAACAGCA
The DNA here is from genome assembly GCA_013400515.1 of Erpornis zantholeuca. Classification (NCBI taxonomy): domain Eukaryota; kingdom Metazoa; phylum Chordata; class Aves; order Passeriformes; family Timaliidae; genus Erpornis; species Erpornis zantholeuca. The sequence goes on from VZTN01000014.1 coordinate 42,749, forward strand.
TTCATAAGGAATTCTAATACCTGCAACAGGTAAAGGCAATTCAGCACTTAGATTAATAACTAGATCAGGAATTATTAATACAGTGCATTACAGTATTGAAAGTGGGGAATGAAATTTGAAATTATGGAAGAACAGTAGCAAGATTCATCTTTAGGAAATTAATATTTTTACTCTTACTCAATAAATTTATTCGTGTATATTCTCTTAAACCTTGGATTTCAAGTTCAGAAGGAAGCACATTAAAAATGCAGCACACAATTTAAAACATATGTGTTATATGACAGATGTTTCCTCTTCGTTGTATAAAATGAAATTAACACTGTATTTCTCTGAAGAGAAAATTTAAACCCAGACTCCTGAGCAGAACATCTGTGTTGGTTTGGCACTTTGCTATATGAAATGAAAAATAATTTCACACTCCTAGTACAAGCAGGTTTCATCAATACACAAAGCATGATAAGGTTGTCAGCAGCAACTTTGACTTTCTTAAAAGTATGCATGTTAAAAATCTCAGCTCATACTATACTTTTCCTGTGTTACAAAAAGACGAATGAGGATGCAGGTCCAGCAGAGGAAAGCATAACAAAACCCAGTAGAGGTACTTCTGTATTTTGTTCTGATCTACTCCAGTGTGTTAGATTAGATTAATTTTGTTAATCCTACACCACAAATTACAATTGCATGGAATAAAAAATAATCTACCAGCAAGCCCTAAGAAAAGTGAAAATGTGCATTATATAGAGTAATGTACTAAACAGTATTTTTACTTTTAATAACCACTCCATATTGTACTGATAGAGAAATTAAATATTTTAATTACATATAGAACATTAATTAGGAGTGGAAGCAGGGATGTTATTAGCTATCATTTGAAACCAGAATCATGTGAGGTATTATAGATGATAACAACAATTATTGTTTCTTTGCAGGTTCACTGTTTCTTAATTAGATGTGTTGTAATCAGGAATAGAAAGTTTTGCAAGTTGGCAGAGCTCCACTGACTTCCACCTTTAGTGGGCATTTTCTCCCCTTCAAATGAATAAAAAAATACAGAGAGTAGCATGTGCAGCAGAAAATCGAAACTATAGAGTGGGATGGTACAGAGGAGCTCTAAAAAGGGATTTAAAACAGTGTTTAGCATTTTAGTTATTTAAGATGAAGGCAGACTTTAAGAAATATTACAATTTATGTTCTTCAGAGTATCCACCAGCATCATATTCTGGATAATCACATTATGGATGTCAGTAGAAATTAAAAAAACAGAAGACTTAAAAGCAAAATAAAATGTCCAGCTGCCCACAATATCATTTTGGCCCAATATTGGGGTAAGCAGAAAGGTTTATGGCATGCAAGCAGAAAGGTTTATGGCACATAAACACCCTGCACAGCAACCTGGTCTGGGCTTTTATTATACACACCAAATAGAAGGAGACCATTTTACGTTGCTCAACACCATACTAAAAACTGGATAATCGAAAGCACATGGTGGTTCTTTTAAATGACAAAATCTATAGGGAAATACATTAATTTATTTGGGAAATACATTAATTTCTTTATGAAATAAGTAATTTTGGAAGGTCTGAATAGATAACAAATTGCTAAAAACCGTATTTGCATTTGCTGCTATACATATTATGGCCAAGAAGGAGATGGTTTTCTTCAACAGTAGCTGATGAGGTGCTGGGTTTTGGGTTTGTGATGTGTTGATAACACAGGGATGTTTTAGTTATTGTTGAACAGTAGTTGTACAGAGTCAAGGCCTTTCCTGATCCTCACCCCACCCACCAGCGAGCTGGGAGGGGACACAGCTGAGACAGCTGAGCCCTGCAGACCAAAGGGACATCTCACACCCATGCTGGACAAAAAACACTGATGAAAGAGTATAAGGGAAGGTTCAGAGTTAGTGTTTTGTCTTGCCAAGTTACCTGTGAGGGATCCTGGCTTCCCTGGAGGTGGCTGAAACCTGCCTGCCCATGGGAAGCTCAAATGGATCCCTCTTTTGCTTTGCTTGCGCATGCAGCATTTGCTTTATGTATGAAACTCTCCTTATCTCAAACTACAAGTTTTCCCAAGTTAGTCCTTCTAATACTCTCCCCAGTCTCAACAAAAGGGAGTGAGCAAGTGGTGGTGTGTGGCTGAGCTGCCTGCCAAGGTTAAATCCCAGGCAACTGCTCTTGGCAGCAGAGGAACTAAATGAACTATTGCAAAAATTTAAACTTTAATTAATTCCATTTTAATATTAGTGTAAAAGGTCTAAGAAAACCTTAAATACTGAAGATTTGCCATTAATTTTACGTTCTATATAGTGTAGGGATTCATTACTTTATACATATTTAGCTAGACTTAAGTTTTTACAGTAACAGGTATATGAAATGAGATTTTCCAAAAAAAAAAACGTTCACCAAAATGGTTGATATTTTTCATCTTTTCATCTTTTCATCAGTTGATATTTTTCATCTTTTTAATTGCAAAAGACATTACTGGTACAAAAAACAAAAAAACCCCCATCACTGGTACAGTAAAACAAAGTAAGGATTTTGTGCTTTAGGGAGCAGTTTTAAAACAGGAATTCTGTAGGCACGGAATTTAGCAATGGAAGTGATGGGAGAAATTAGCAATGGAAGTGCTGTTGTTAAAGAAATTCACAAGCTGGTCATCACAACTGTTTTCACCTATCAAGCCACATTCTTTCAAAATCCAGATAAAAATGGATACTTAATAAAGAAGTCATCGTTATTATGTAAGATGAGATGAAAATTAAAGGAAGAATAGAATTAAATAGAGCCTAGTCAAATCAGTCATATGCAAGTAACAGATCAGGAGGTATGTTGTGTTCTTGTAATGCTAACTGGATTTTGTGATTTTTTTCCACTATATTGACCATGATAAACACAGAGTTAGAAATTTTCAAAAACTCTCTTTCCCTTTCAAAAACCCCCACAACTTCTGCAATATTAATTTAACAAGTTAATATGTGACAATTAGAAATTTGGATAATATTTTCATTGAAAAAACTTTAGTCAGAAAAACTAAAGCACTAATAAATTTGATCTGTCTTGATCATTTAACCTTCCCAGTTAATCTTTCTCTTTGACATTCAATTTTCTTACCACCACTGTCTCAATTTAATAAAAACTCCTTTTTTCTTATTGAAAAAGCAACAACCTGTAGCAGCAAAGCTGTCGTATAATAGTTAAAATAAGCTATTTTAAACAACAGCTATTAAATAAATATTAATACTGCTTAGTGTGCTATTAGCTTCCTAAAATCATTGAGGGCAAAAAATAATTGCCTAAAAAGTAAATTTCTGGCACTGAATCTGTGGTGTTTTGGGGGTTATTTTTGTTTTGTTTTTTGTTTGGGGTTTTTTTTTGGTGGTTTGGTTTCTCACTGCTTTAAAAAAAATATGTATATATGCTTTGAGTGGTTGCAGTTGTGTTTCTTTCTTTGCAAGACATCTTTTTGAATCTTGAACTCATGGAACACTTTTGATGTTTCTTTTTAAGTCTTCTCCCCTTTACTGCATGACGTTTTTATCCTAATTCTCTCCTGCAGGATCTATGCTTCAGCACAGTTATGTGAACCAAAGCTTGGTGACTGACACAAGAATTGGTGGTGTCACTTCAAGAACTCGGAGAGCACAGACAATCTCATTGCTAATCCAGCTTTATTTTGGCCACAACTAGCCAGGTTTCTTCAAAGACTGGAGGAAATCTCTGCAGAAGCTGGACAGTGATCTTTTCCACCTATTTAGTGTATCCTCGCTGAACACAGCAATTTCATTTTCTTTCTACCATTGTATCCAAAGAAGAGTAATGAAGCTGGTGAAGGATCTAGAGAAGAAATGCAGTGAGGGGTCACGGAGAGAGCTGAGGAAAGAAGGTTCAGAGGGGCCCTAATTGTTCTCTTCACCTACAACGAGGTTATTGTGAGGTGGATGATGGCCTCTTCTCCCAAGCAGCAAGAGGGAGGGTGAATGAAAACGTCCCCACATTGTACCAGGGGAGGTTTAGAATGGACATTAGGAAAAAGTTATTCCCCAAAAGATTAGTAAACACTGGAACTGGCTGCCCATGGAAGTGATGGAGTCACCATCCCTGGAGGCATTTAAAAGATCTGTAGATGTGGCACTTAGGGACATGGTTTAGTGGTGGACTTGGTAGTCTTTTGTTGATGGTTGGATCTAAAATATGTTTTCCAACCTAAATTATTCTAGGATTCTATAACCTCCTAGAAACCTTCATGCATTGAATAGAAAATTAGTTCCTTCTCTTTTTTATTTAACCTGAGCCTAATGTAGGAATATAAACAATTTGCTGTTTATCCAAATTTTTTGTGTCGTTCCATGTCCATACTAATAAGTGTATATCTCCAAGATCATCTGTATGGCAGAACTGAACATAATTTCTCAAAAGTCCATGATGAATTTAGGTATACTGCTTCTTTTTATTAAAAATACAGTACTTCTTATAAGGTTAATGGAAGATCTGAAATAGTTAGTAGGAACAAACTACTGAAGCCATTATTTTTATAATTTCTGAGAGAATTTATGCCCTTTATGGGACTGACTATATGTTATTCAATTCAAATGAATATTTTCAATGATCTCTACAGGAGAGGAGCACACTTCCTCTATGAATGTCATACTACAGTGACAGAGAAATTTGGAGACATGTGAAGGTCTTGCTGACCTCTCTGCTTTTGTGCCTTTTGTTTCGATTTGATGAAAATTATTAAGGATTTTTCAGGGAAAATTATGTTCCAAACTTACTGTACAAGAAGAAGTCATTTGAGATTGATGAAGGAATGAATATATATAAGAAAGTCTTTTGGGCAATTTTCAGTTGCACTCTGGGCAATTAGACACCCACCTTTAATTAAAAGTCAGTGGAGCTTAGTGACTATGTACCACTCATGAGTTTCAAAGTATCATTTAATTGATAGAGGAATGAATTTAAAAAAAAAAAAAAAAAAAAGGGAGGGGGAGAATACATTTGAGTGGAAAGAAGTAGATTTCTGTGAGTCTGAAATGTTTAGACTGAAAAGGTGTCATTAAAATATTTCTGTAAGGCAGATCAAGAGAAGAACATGGTAGTGCAGAATAAAATAGAAAAGAAATGGAGCAGCTGAAGTTTCTGGTTGATTAGAAATCTGTCACTGAGCAGCAAACTGCTAGGATTTTTAAGTGAACAGTAAGATAATGGAGTTAGAGCTGCTTCTTCCCTCCCACTTCTCCACACTGCATGACACAAAAGACTGATGATGTGGCGTTTTGGGTGCTGGGGAGAAGATGCTGCAGCTCCAAGCAATGAGAGGCCCTGCATGGGGGACAGGGCCACAGAGGTGGAGAGAGGCTGATGGCTGAAGCTTAAACTGCACATCCTGGGAGGAGCAGTGGCCATTGTGCCATGTGCCAGTTGCCTCCTCCCTCTGAGGCTGAGTCCATCTCACCACACCTTACCTTCAGCGTAAGCTCAGACCTTCAGTCTAAGCGCGAGTGCAGCCACAGCATCAGAAGTTACAGGAGGGTAAGTGGACATCCTTTCATAGTGGGTCCTTCCCATACCTCAATGACAAAGAGGAAAACTAAATACATAGAGAACAATAAAGTCAGTGCCAACAACTGCTGACAACTACACAAGCATATGGGCATATACAAAAGATATACTCTTCCAGTTCGTTTGCTGCACTTCCAAGCAGCAAACTTGGAACTGAATAAAATCTTAGTAAGCAGTAAAGGCTTTGGAAAGGATCTTTGGAATCGTTGATATAGGTCATTCCACTTCCTGGAATATACTTACTGCTGCAAGAAATAACGTTGCTGAAGCTGCTAGCAATCACCAAAAATAGGACTGGAAGGAACTTCAAGAGATCATCTCTTCCTACCTTCTGCCCTAAGGCAAGATAAATTCTACCTAAACGGCTCCTGATGAGTTTGTCAAAGATACTCTGGAAAGCCTGCAGTGATAGAGACTCCAGAACACCCCTTGGCATTCTTCTGATTTAAGTGGTGCTTAACCTTCCTTAATATTAGAAGCATTTTGTAATGGATTGGCATATCTACAAGGAGAATACTATGCTATGTGAAATAGAAACAAATATATTGATAAATAACTTACAGATATTTTCCATCCATATTGATTTTTTTTCCATTTGAATGCATAAGATTTTACAAGAGGCATAATAAGTGCTAACATTTTTATAATTTAATAAAATAAAGTTAATTTCTTTCACTGAATATAGTCTGGTCCATTCATTAAAGTCTGTTCAGATTCTAGAATATCAATAAAAGACATATAAAGATATTGTGTGGTAATTGATTCAGTTTTGACAACTAATAAACTTGATATGAAATAAATAACAGCAGTAAAATTCATCTGTTTAATAGCAGTCCTTTATTTTTGGGAAAATTTGTTTGTATTTTTTTAATCAAATATTGAATCATTTCATGTAGAAGCATTTCTTCTGAGCATTCAGAATTGTTTAGAGCCTTGCATGTAGGTGTTCATACAGGCAATTTATTAACTGATTTGCTAAGGCTACATACATGAGCAAGTGCTGATGAAATCCATGAAAAAATGTAGTATTTATCTTGGATAATTCAACACTGCATGTATTTATACTAATGAATGCAGGAAAATTACTTATTCAATGTGAATTCCTTTGGTGTTTATCTTCTGAACACCAAAACACTCTTTGGACCCTACATTTGCTGAAGAGGGAGTTCACTCACACAGCTATTCAAATTTGTCTTTTGATTCTCTCTTTGTGATATTGACATTTTACAGAGTGATTTGGTATCAGTGTTAATGTTCTCAGTTTTAGCTTCTGATGGTATCTATTACTGATAACCTTGGTGGGGAGAAATAGGACAAATAGGATTTTGAGCCTTCTTTAGTTTGGATTTTTGCTTAGATTTGTTAAAAATATTTTTAAAAGTATTTAACAAATAAAAATTTGAAACAAACAAAAATTCAGAGAATCATTTGCTCAGGTAACGCTGAGGTATTTATAAAAGGCCCAAGAAAAACTGAGAAGGTAAGTATATGGTGCATTTACTTCAAAATGATTTTCCTCAGGTTATGTTGGTCTAGGTGGAACTTTGGCACAGGAGTTGAAAGGAGGAACGTAACTACATAACATTTATAAAAGAAGTCTTAATAGCTAGGTCAAGTTTCATTTCACGTTACTTGAATTTATCATATTTCTGTCTCAAGATATACTAAAGCAAAAGTAGAAGTCCTGATGTGAACCAGGAATGGCAATACAATTTCAGATTGTGTATAATCAATATATTGATTATAAATAATGCATATAACCAATATAATCAGAAATATTTATGTGGCTACACATTTTCACTTAGTTTTTGAAGATGGTAGCCACTCTTACTCCAGGTTAAAACACAGGGAAACAATGAGTGTGTTTTAATATTTTTGAAGTAACTCAGGATTTTTATGGTGGAAACTGTATAACTGTATAACTGAGCTTTTTCAACTCCAGCTTGTTTATTTCAGATTAGCTTTTGTCAGAAATCTTGGAAAGTCTATGTGATTGTCTGGGAACACAAGATTTAATCTCAATTTCCATGCATTGATGTAAATGCCAGGAACTCTAATGCTACAATAATGCTACAGTAGCCACTAAGTTGTTATTTGCATATATTTGCTTAAAATTAAGTAATGAGAAAGTATTTTTAAAAGCAGAAAAACAGAAAGAAGTCAAGTAATAGAAATTCATAAAAAGAAACTCAGTGCAATCAAATTCTGCTTGATTTGAATAAAGTAAAATATTTACTTAGTTAATAATCAACCTACTTCCTATCATGGTATCATTAAGGTCAAAGTGTTTATAAAATATATGACATGTTTTCTTGTTAAATTAGATAGGATGAAAATACATGTTATATTCTTTTTCTTGGAATCTTGAACAAAAAAATGGTTTTGCTTAGCAACCCTTCATTTTATTAAAAAATTGAAAACAGGAAAAAATACTTTTTTCCATAGACATTGTGTGTGACTGATATATTTTATACAGAAGTACAATCACAAGTATAATGTGACAATTGAAAAGGTTTTGTTCAATTGTGTAGAAGACAAACTCTGATTGTTCATATTCCTTCCCAAAATTTCCATAATATGTTTTTATTTTTATCCTTTTCATTGCATTTATGTACAAAAGCAATTTACTTTGCCTACTATTCTTTGCATTTTTAAGCATACACAGAATAGTGGGGCTCATGGGCCAGGTTTCTTAGGCCTCTTGAATTATTAAAATTTAGAGAACAAAAGAGCATGTCCTTAAATATAAATCATCTAGGGTTTTGGAGTATGTGGTCAAATACTGGGTTTGAGTACTGAGTTCACTGTTGTATGGAGAAAAGACATGGCAAAACTTAACTTTTTGAGATAAAAATTCCAAAGGGGAATTTAAAACAACAGAAGATAATCAATGGAAAGTAACAATGTAAATTAAAATTTTTTAATGAAACATAAGGTAATTTAACTTCCTGAACTTGGAACACTAGCTAATTAAAGATGTGTAGAGAAAAAATTAGATTGGAACAGAATTGCATACCCTTAAAGAAAAGCAAGATAGGAAGGAAGCAAGAGCAAAGAAAAATAAACAGAGGGTTCTGATAGAATCTGATATCTTTTAAATGAGAAGAAATATTTTCTAAATGAAACTAAGAGATCTCCAAACACACTGATGGCAGGGAAAAAAAAAAAAAAACAAAAAACCTTGCAGAACAGCAAAAAAAAAGTGAAGGTCTCTTGAAACAGTGGAGGGAGAATCCGAATAGAAATAAATATCTAGAGACACGCAAATAAAGAAATCAGTGGATTTTATCAGAAGCAAGAAACATGCAAATAAGAAATAGGAGGAAAATATGGATTTTGGAGAATGTAAAATAAGTAATAGACTTTTGCAGGCATTACATACCTTCCCTTGATTCATATTTATATTGATGAGAGTGTTGAAAATGCACACACCAACATATTCCTGATTCTTTTTAGGTAAAACTGAAATCAGTAGACTACAGTTAAATTACAGTAAATTCAGTAAAATACATTCATTTCCATTTAGTGATTTGGGTTCTTACAGTAGTTCTTAAATTGTTCATTAAACCCAAGAAACAGACTCAAATTTTAGGAACACTTTGTGCCCTTACATTTGATTTCAATTCTGACTTCAATTATAATTATGATTCTTGTTGGCTAACATTGAAAAATTTTATGAATAAAAAATTAAAATCCTTTTCTAGTATATTATTTTTTCAAGAAGAACAAGTTCTTGTTTAGTGCTTTGGTCAAACAAATTAATTTGTTTCTAAGTTCTAGTGCCATGGCAAATCTTATAATTTGTGTTTTTATGCACCCCATACACACAGTATATGTGTTTATATAGGGTCTGTGAAGGACTCTCTGGCTACTTCTGGTCTGGTGCATGGAAAGGTAAGGAATGGAATTGTCACTGGAATGCTGCCAAGGAATATATCTCAGACCTGAATGTGTAATACTTCACACAGAGCTGTGGACAAGTAGCAAAAAAATTAGTTAGATGTTTTTGGAAGGGGCTCCAAAGGTTTTCTCTTAGCATGGAAACATGGTATGAGTGATGTTGGAGTACAGGAAAGCCTGAGAACTTCTCCTGCTCCTCTGGGTATTCATTTTATCCCCAGGGCTCCCCAAAATAGCTTAGCTTTTGACCTAAGCCCATGGGAGAAGCTCCCTTCCCTTCTGGAGGACCTGAAAGCATCAAAGAAATTAAAAAGATCTTTGTTTAGTGTACCAGAGAGTGTGCATTTGTAGGTTTAGATTTTGCTCTATATATTATATAGAGCCAACATGGAGAATCCAGGGTGTCAGTTTTGGCTTCTTCTTCCTTCTTCTTTGTCTTCATTTCCTGTGGTCTAGGGATCAGTGCAGGGAACTCAGTGTAAAACACACGTTAAGAAAATTAGTAACTATTGGTATTAGAGACAAAATAGAATACATAGAGGTCGATAATTGGATAATAAATGTATAAAAACTGCCTGCTCTGAGGAGCAGCAGCCATTGCACTTCTAGGAACAGCAGCAGAGGTTATGCTCCTGAAATTTAGATAAGAAATAATTAACAACCCTTGAAGAAGCAGAAAGAAGTCTTGCCTTATCTTTTCTTGATATGGGACATTGAAAGAGGAAGATAGCCGGGCCAGAAACCAATGGGGTCCTCAGGGCCACGACAAGAATTCTTCTGATTTTATTAATCAGAGCACTGCCTAAGCCCCAAACACCAGTCACTAAATCTTACCACAGAAGAAGACCTACCTAGGATTACTAGGATTGTGTTGAATCAATTAACAATTTAGAAAAAAAGTTGACAAAATGGCATACCACAAAAACATACCTTAGTCATTGAAAGCTCTGAGACTGCTAGGGGACTTAATGATAATCAGATATGAATGGGATAGTAGTCAAAATTCTCTAGAGGCAAAAACACAGCAGCATACATAACAAGAGATGATGTCAAAAAATTGTACACATTGATTATGTTAAATTAGCTGAGTCAAGTAGGGGAAATTATCAAGTCCATAATGTCATCAGTGTAAACCAGTGACAGTCAGTGGTTAGGAAAGAATCTATGTTAGACTGTATAAGAAAAAAATGAAGTTAAAAACCACAGCTTTCTAATGATGGATGCCATTGAAAGAATGCCTTTATATTGCAGTGGATGAGATTAAAAGTTTGATGATAAATATTATAAATATAGAAAGTATCAGAGTACTCTAAAACTGATTAACACAATTCAAACTACAAGTACCTATTTGTAAAATAGATTATAAAATATCCCTTTTTTCATTCTGAAGTTCTGAAACCCAAGGTGAAAAAGAAACAAACAATTAAAAGTTGTGAAAATAAATACAATTTTACATTATTTTCAACTCAATGTGGTATCAAAGCCAATATCTTACAAATAGTTCAGACAGGACATGAAATGGTTGATAAATATTTAGGTGGAGAAAATAACTAAAAGTCATTAAATTATGATCAGAAGAATATATTTTATCCAGTTTAGATTAAGCTTCATCTGTAAGCAACTTTTCCCAGTCATGTTCTCACTTTATTTGAAGCATTTTATGCTGACTTCTTTAAGGATAGGATAAGAAAAAGCCATGCAGCAAGATCTGATTTGAAAGATAATACCTGTAGGAAATTAAGAGGAAATGTGATATGTCTTTATGCTTGAAATGTCATCTACTTTCAGTATTTCCTTTTTCTGATTTCAAAAGAGATATCTAGCCTCCTCTAGCTTTTACAGCAACATATAAATCAGAGTTGTCAATACTGAATTGCCTAATCATCTTCCCCTGTCTACTTTGAGGCACCATTTTCTAATGGTTTACTCACTGCAACATCATGCTGCTTTCCAAATTTAAAAAGGCAAGGATACTACTAAAATAACTACTAAAATAACACTAAAGAGCACTACTGCCTCTATCTCCCACTTCAAAGAGTGACAGAGATTTGTTTTATAAATAGCAGGAAACACCCTATGCAGGTATTTTTGCAGCGTCTTTGAAGAAGATGTTATCTCCTCTAGAAAAAAAAATGAGTAACTTGTATATCTCAATAGTTGTTTGTTTGTCTGTTTGTTTGTTTGGAGACCGTAGAAGATATGTTTGCCTTTAAACATTAAATCAGAGGAGATGAAAATCTGGGTTTGGAAATCTGGAGAAAGGCGAAAGGCTATTTTGAGTGAAACTCCTTAAGTGAAGCACTTGAATTTAGGAGAAAAAATATCAGCATATATCCACTTTATTACATACAATTCACCTGCAGTGTTTCCCATTAAATAAGATGAAACAAAATTTACTTAAGTGAGGAATATATATAAAGCCATTCACTATCCCACAGCTATGGAGGGGGCTGCAATATGCTCATGTTTCTGTGGGGTTTGCATTTATGTCACACATGAACAAACCTCCCCCCAAGTGCCATGCTGAGGTGTACTTGATTACAGAAAAGGTAACTTTAAAAAATTGTCTTAGAACAGATTCTGTGTCAATTGTGTGATTTACATATTGCTGTGTCTGTCACAATGGAAAAATATTAATATCTTGCCTTCTGAAGCAGAAAAATAGAAACTGTGGTCACAGTAGCAATGCCTTGCAAATGGAACCTCATGTTGATTGCCATGATTACACTACACATTAATCTACAAAGCTTCATTATTCTTTGCCTTATGCTAGTTAAGCAGGGTACATTGGTAAGATTAGGCTCACACAACTGGAAAGATAATAATGCCATATAATTATTGCCACACTCTTAATAACTCTTCTTTGTCCCTCATGGATATATGGCAAGAATAGAATACTATTTCCATTCTATTCCTTTCAGCATTGTTTCTGATATAAGATTTTGTCTAATCCCACACAGCTATTCTTATGCAATTATGTGATGTAATTGTACTTATCAAACATTCTGCTTGTACAACCACTAGATAACCAAGAGACAAGCTTCATATTAACTTGCTGTACTTGATATCTTCTAAAAACTGGTGATAAACCCAAAATCTTGCAGCACATCTTTTTTAACATGGGACTACTTTTAACTGAAAGCAGTCTTCAAAACATACACTTTGGTGACTTTGCATACGCCCTGTTTAGAAAGAGACTTGATATATCCATGGAAGGATTAGAGACATTATATAAAACTCAAAGCCAAATGAGCACTAAAGCTGAATAAATTAATGGAAAACATACTTTGTTTCGAATTAAACCTCTTGGATCTGAAACACTTGGTCAGTGTCTGACTGGGCTAGTTATCTTTCAAAGCAGCAGTGTGATGCTTTGGATTTGTGGCTAAAGCATCAACACATCAGTGTTTTGATGCTGGCAAACAGCACTTACACAGTGTCAAGGCTTTCTCTTTATCCTACTTTGCTCCCTGACTATCAAGCAGGAGTGGGTAAAAGGCTGGCAGGGGACACAGCTGGGAGATATATCCCAAACTGGCCAAAGGGACATTTCATACCCTAGGATGTCATGCTCGCAATGAGTTAGAGTAAGAGAGGATGGTTTTGGCTGTCTAGGTGGCTATTGGAGACTGGCTAGGTGTTGGTCTGATTTCTTTTGTTCCATCTCTTTGGCATCTGTACCCTTCCCGCTCCCCCTTTCCTTTCACATATTAATCTATCTTGTCTCAAACCATGAGTTTTCTCACTTTAGTTCTTCCCATTTTCTTCCCTGATCCCACTAAGGCTGAGGGAGTGACCAAATGGCTCTGTGGGAACTCAGCTACACCAGTGGACATCAACCCATCACAACACTATTGAATCAGACACCATTTGTAATCTACATTATTCTGCAATCCTGGTGACTAAGAAGTTTTTTAATGAACTAATATGAATAAATTCCAACTACCACAACTGTGTGGCCTGACAAATTCAAAACAAATTTTTAATAGAAACAAAGATGAGGGAACAGAGATTAACCAGTAACTGGTGAAAACATACAGAGCCCCATGTAAAAAGTGTAAAAGTACTGATAAAACATATCTGACTAAATTAATATAAATTCTCAACATGTGATGACTAATATGTCATAGCTGAAGAATAATAAGAAAGAAGTATAATTTGCTTTTTAAAAAAATATTTTTTATTTTGGGTAAAATGCTGAAGTCATTCTGTTATATCTGAGATCAGAATTTGCTTTCCTGAAATAAGTAGAATGTTTGAATGAAAAAAAAATTTAAGTGATTTGGATTCTTGTCTAGAGATGCTATACTCATACTAGATTAGTTAACACTATATGTACCAAGTAATTAAAATATGCAAATTTATTATAATTCCACTTTCTTTCACCCTTTGAATTGTAAAAAAGAAATGTTCTGCACTTGAAATATTACTGATTAACTGATGACAGCATTACATTATCTTACTTAAAATCTTTGCTTGCCTCTTAACTTGGTTTTGCTACTCATTTATAACTATTATCTTGTTATGTCATCTTTATTTCCTTAAGTAAATTAACATGTTTGGCATAAGAATTTTGCCTTAATCCACGTGACATCAAGATACAATTGATCTTGTAAAATTTTTCTTTAATTTCCTCTGATGTGCCATTAACTCTTCCTCTCTATGTCTCTAAATGCTTGATCCTGTCTTTTATTTACCCCAGATTTTTGAAATGAAGTCCAAATCAACTAGATCTGGTTAGTAGCCATTTGAAAGTCTCCTTGAGGTAGCACCAGTGGTAGTATCTAACCTGAGCATGTTACATGAGTACTCACAGTGCACTTTTCCATCATTCTCAAACCAGGACAGGGAAGCTGCCCCAGATTTCTGGAAGTGGTTGTTCCCTTTTTTGCCACTTCCTTCCCAAAAAGCTGTGAGTTTTCTGTGGTTGAACTTATATATTAAACTTGTAAAGTACCAAGGGTACAATTTAGCTAGTAAATTGCATGGAGAAAATAATAAATAACTGCATACTCAGCTGACCTGTATACTGGAAAAGGCAGAATAGTCTGAATTGGCACTGATGTTACAGTAAAATATCTGTCTGCTTCTTCCCAGGGGAATATATTGGAAGGAGTCTCCTCCAATTAATCTCTCTCCATGGAATTTAATAGAAGTATGAAACTTGCTGTGAACAATCTCTGAGGTGATATTGTAAATCGGACAGAAAGAAATTAAGATTTCTGAGAAATAAATTGGACTCACTAATACAGTTCTCATGTGCACAGTTGTGCATGCTTTAGAAATACATGAATGCCATTATCTCTGTGGATTTTATGCAATCCTCACAGTTTACAGATAAGCACATTTACCATAGACATAACTGATTAAATTATTCTGAGCTTCATAATTCAGGTTTGCCCTTGGAATCTTCTTATATATACTGATAAAGTAGGAGCAAAAAGACTGTTAGCTATGTCCATGGTCATGTCATGCATGGTCATGGTCCCTCACATCTCATGGGCTGTATCCCAGGCACAGTCTGGCATCCTGAGTGAGTCCATCTGAGCAGGTTGTGTGGTGAGGTGCAGACCCTTTGTGGGTCACACAGAGGAGGAGGGCAAGAACCCTACACAGGGTGTACAGTCCTGAGCCACTGATTTTCCCATCTGCCCTCAGTGCTGAAAGCGAGACAAGGTCAGATGTTTGTTGCTCCTGTAGGCACCAATAATCCCACAAAACTCTAAAGGAGGTGTCCATCCCCAACCATCCTCTGCTCTGAAGCTCTATGACTCTTAACCTCCTTCCTATCATATATCAAAAGAAAAAGGAGCAAGATGCCTGTAGCAAAACCCCTCAGCATTTGCTTTCTTTCTGGCATGCTCTATTTTCTTCCATTAATCTCTCTATTTGTTCCCATTTCTTTCCTTCTGCCTCTGCCATCTGCGTGTTTGTGTACATACAAATTCAATAACGCGTTACAAGGGCAGGTTTGGCTTAAGCAATTGTAAAGGTTTACCATAAGAATGTATCTCAGTGCTCTTGGTTTCACCATGTTCTGGTGCAGACAGCACATTGATTTAAGCAGACCATCTTCTCACAGTGGAAATGCCACAGGGGTGGACAGTCACCTATTATCAATTCCATCTTCCGTCTCAGGCAAAGTGCCTGCGAGGTTGAACATCTGTTTTAAACATCAGTGTGGTGCCTAACACTTCCCAAGTGGAATCTGACTCACAGATAAGGTCACTTGCACCTCAGCAACTTCTGGACATTGGATACGAGTGCCTCCTCAGAGCCCCACATCAGTGGGGGCATGTTGGGAATAAACAGCCCAAGCTGAAAGGGATGGCAGCACAAAGGAAAACAGCAGTGCCGTTCCTGACAAGGATATTAATCATGAGGATCAACTTTAGGAAATAGCTGGAAAAAGTCAAAAGAGATCAGGCATAAAGGAACAGCTTGATAGATCTGTCTTCTCCTTTAGAAAAAAAAAATAGAATTAAAAAAGAGATAAGGCATAACTACTCTTTCTATGAGAGTTTCTTTTTTTTTTAAATGATAACCAAAAGGAATATTCAACTTTTACTTAAAATTTAAAAAATGCATCCAATTTTATTCTGGAGTTCCCCATGACATGGCCATTTTTACCTATCATATTTTTGTAGTTTAACCTTGGGTGGGCAGCTCAGTCTCACAGAAAATTTGCTCAGTGCTCTTCAGTGGGATGAGGAGAGAAACAGAAGTTGAAAGTGAGAAAATTCATGAGTGGAGTTAAAGACAGGTTAATAAGTAGAGCAAAAGCTGTGCACACAAGCAAAGCAAAATCAGTAAATCATTCACCACTTCCCAAAGGCAGGCAGTTCAGCAATCTCCAGGAAAGCTGGGCTCCATCATGTGTTACAGTGACTTAGCAGGACAAACACCATCATTCCAAATGTGTCCCCCCTCTCCTCCACCCAGATTTTATTGCTGAGCAGCTGGGGTCAGCTGACCTGGCTCTCTGCCCTCCCAAATTCTTGGGCACTCTCAGACCACTCATGGGTGGTGAGAAAAGTGAGAAAGGCCTTGACCCTGTGTGATCACTGCTCAGCAGAACCTAATACATCTGTGTTATCCAATGATAAACACAGCACCAAAGCAGCTACCATGAAGAAATTAACTTTATCACCACTAAAAACACATACAAAATATCTTTACCCTATTCTAATTCTGATTTTTTTCCACAGAGCATTACATACAAATTCCACCACCTGAGGAGCATCTGCCAATCTCAAAGATGGTGCTGATGGGATACTTTGAAAAGGAAATATGGTATTTTTATTTAAATTTCTCCTTATTTGAAAATCATTCAATGTACCTCATGGGCAGACTGTAAATGTCTTGCTTACCACAGTGGAGTAAGGAAATCTAGAACAAAACCTGAACCATAAACTTTTCCTTTAAAATTAAACATAACTACTTCACACCTGATCACTCAAATCCTGAACATCCTTCAGTCACACAGAATTCCTCAGCAGCTGAGTATGCAGAGTACCTAAAGGATTCCTCTCTATACCGTTTTTGTGCTCATCCCCAACTTTTCTCTTAAAAAAATATTTTTTCCTTAAGAATAGGAGCAAATTTTTGTCCAGATACAAATTTATAAATTGAATATTTTCAGTTACAGTTTTGAAAATATTTGTTTTGTATCTAAGCAAGCTGACAGTAAAATGTTTCATGTATTTTCACATCTTTGCAAATCCTCACTTGTTATTTCTCATTATCAACTCATAAAACAGAAATGCATAAATGGTTAGATGAAAAGAGAACAACTCAAACAAGAGATTCTTGTCATTATCACAAATTATTCTTAGCATTATAAAAAGAATAATAATGAGAAAAAGAAGAAAAAGAACAGAACAGACCTAATAAACTGCACTCTATTTCTGATTCATCTGTGTATAATAAAAAATAAAAAGGTAAAACATACATTATATATCACATATTCATTTATTTGATAATGATTTGTATTTTTGAAAGTATTTTAACTTACAGAGATGAAAACTTTATTTAAGTGTTTTCATTGTTTTTCTAGCATAAAAATATGGATATTTTGATCTCCAATTTGAAATAAAATAGTGGTAGGAAATAGTGGTAGGAGAAAACAGAGCATCTGGCAATTACTGAATTACAGCTAAATCATAAAGTAAACATGTTCCATGAGTCCAATAGCAATAAACACTGGTGAAGGGTAGGTTCAAATTAGAATCATAGAAAGTAGTCCCTGGTACATGTGTTCAGCTCACTTTTTCCATTTGACCATTTCAGCTTTTTAAAAAATTTAATTAAATTTTTAATCTGCTGTAAGAATGTTAATTGCTATTCTCTCATGAGGGCTGAATGACTTTGGATATAGGACCATCTGCAGGGTGAGTAAACAGCAGCTAATAAGTAATCATTATCATATTTGGATTTCATTTAAAGATTTTTGTTTGTTTTCTTTCCGTCTCTACAGGGTAGAGAAGGAACACCTGCCTAGGAAGAAGCATTCAGAGGAAATTTCTCTCAACTGCTCCCTAAAAATTCTCTACTTTATTCTGAAAATGTTGTTATGAGGCATTGTTGTGCTTAGATGTTTCAGAGCTGTAAACTGGGGGGGGATCACATCTCAGAACTTTGCTTTACTACTCTGAGTCTTCATGGAAGACTTCTCTTAATGGAAAACATCTTCATGATGTATACACAAACAATTGCTAAAACTAAGATTTTTGCATCTGTACTGAGACTGGTGGAGATGGAGTTAATTTTCCCCAGACAGCCCTCACAGTGCTGTGCTTAGATTGGTAGCTAGAAAGGGGTGGATAACACACCAGTATTTTGGCTGCTGCTGCGCAGGGCTCACACGGCACCAAGACTGACTCCAACATTCCCCCTCATCTGTCGTCTGAGGGTCAGAAAGAGAGAACACAGCCGGAGGAACTGGCCCAGTCTGATCAGTGAGGTGTTCCATGCCAGCTATAAATGCTGAGATAGGAGGAGGAGAGGGGTGCAGATTTGCTGTTATGAAATTTGTCTTCTGTAGCAACCCCTAGCACATCTGAAGTCCTGCTCCTCAGGAAGGTTGGGCAGCACCTGCTCATGGGACGTCATTGTTGAGTTCGGTGACAGAGAAAACAGCAGCGTAAACCTTAGATGAAAAAAGCTATTCATTAAGAAAATTTTTCATTTTATATATCAAGGGTCGGTAGAGTAGGGTACAATTATTGGCTCTTGTGTGAACACTTCTTTAGTATCATTGGTTAGTTACCACAACGCTTTAAGAATAACAAGCGGGAATAACAAGATGTAAAAACACCACTGCTAAAATATAGTTTACAAAAACACAGAAGATGGTTTACATAAACTTTTCTTGGCTTTCAGCTCCATCTGTGAGAAAGCAACTTCTTCTCACAAACAGGGCCGGGAGCTGGAAAATTTCTCTCTGATCAAAC
>VZTN01000015.1:3695-14917 GCA_013400515.1 Erpornis zantholeuca
TCCATCAGACAATCAGGCCCACGCCCCTGCAAAGATTCTGCTACACTGGAGTGCAACAGAGCAGGAGCTCTGAGCGGTAACAGGGGTTAAAAAGTGACAAAATATTGGTGAGGGGCCAAGAGGAGCCTTGGAATTGCACCACAATCAGAAAGATGTGGGTGAAGCAGTTTTAGAACCTTATGATTACGGCTAGCAGGGTTTTGAAAATTCCTTCTGATGATAGAGGTGAGCTCTCTGTAGGCACCAGTGTCTGTTGGTTTTGTCAATAACTAATCCAGAGGAGTCTTGTTCTTCCAATCAAAATTTTGGCCTTTATTTTGTTACATTAATGTGGAAAGCACAGTTTAGGAAAGGCAGAGGCCATAGCATTGTATATGGCTCTCTTGCACACCTTAGTCTTGTGCCAAGGGCTGCTCACAAGGCTGGGTGGTTTTATTCCAATAGCTCAGGGTTATGCCTGAAAACACCTTTCAGAATTACGCAATTATACTAAGGTTACACACATGAGACCAACCCACAACAATTGAAAGGATTTCTGAGAGGAAAATACTAGTCTGCATGTGGAACTCTAATAACAAACCCCAACTAACCAAAACATAAAAGGAGATGCATCAGGAATTCTAGTAAACTTAAATATACGCAAACTGTTTCTTGAAGAAGAGGGGACGATAAGTGTAACAATATACTATGGGTTTAAAATTGCTTTTGAAATTTTGTTTTAATCTGGACTGGCAGCAACTCTTGTTTTTAAGAGACATGGTGCCTTTATAAAAAAGTCAGCTGAATTTTAATATTATTTGTAATTTTATTTTCTTGTTTTCATGGCGTTTTTAATGTTATTTTATTTTATTTTTAATTACTCCTTTTTAATAATACCTGTCTGTTTACAGGTAGCTTTTTGCCATCATCCTGCTACTACAAATTCGATCCTTCTATAGAAGCATCAGAGAATGTGTTTCATATTCTGTCATCAGTTTAAGAGTCCCTTTGCTGGGGAAAACCCAATCAGGTCCCTTAAATGTACTTTAACAGAGCTCTGAGGATTCTTTCTTGTGCTTCTGCCACTTTCATGAAAGTCTTTAGTTAGCAGTTTTTGCTTGTGTTGTAGTTGGAAAAGAGGCTTCTGCGTGAGAGTGCTAATTTCTCTCTATGAAGCTACAAGAGGTAGCTCTGCTCAGTGACTCTGTCTTAGTACAGCAATTTACAGCTGAGCCATATTACAAAATTGTCTGCCATATAAGAAGAAAATGTTCATCAAACTTTAGCTGCCAAGAACCAATTGATCAGCTGCACACTCCGAGCTTAAATTTGAAAGCATTTTTTGTTTCAATTTCAACACAGGTTTCTTTGGAAACTAGGTTGTTAATTAACATCGCGTGTTTGTCCAGAAATAAACAGTGGTGTAAAATTACTGAGTATTGGCTGATAGAATAGAAAGGATGATGGGAATGCAACAAAATGGTTTCCCAGATTACAAATTGGAAGTTTTTGGTCTGAATAAAACAAATTTGTATTGATTCCTCCACAGCTGTGATGAGCCTTAACCGTGGCTTTGTTCGCCTTCATGTGCAGAGGATTTAAGGTAGGACAAGAGGATGGGGAAAGAAAAGCTCATGTCCTGAGGAGCACAGCTAGGTTTTGACCAGCCAAATGATAGCAGGTTTTATTTTAAAAGCCATCATGAACTTGAGAAACGTAACCATTTAATTCCTCAAGTGTTTGGGTTTTCCACCCCTGCATGTTGCTGTTGCTAAACTGACTTTTTTTTGCACTGCTAATTTTTCCATGTGTGCTTCTCCAGTGATACGAACCTCCCAGCACTGATGTGGCACCCTTTCCTTCCCTTAAGCTCAACTGCTTCTTTACCATTTGGGTGAAAAGAGGAAAAGAACAAAAAAAGTCCTTTTGTGCACCGTAAATATGTTTGTGTGAAGTGGTAACAAGGCAGTTTTTATTAGAGGGAGGTGCTGGTAGGAAAATAACATTCTTCAACCCAAGCAAGGTTCGTATTGTTACTACTAAAGAACTTTGGTTTGGGGGTGGCTAAAGCACTTCTCAGTTTTACTGCAGGTTTCATGGGGAATTTTTCTTACCAAAAACAATGCCCCTGAAAACAAAGTGAAAATGTGAAAAAAACCTCAGATATAACTATGTTAAAGAAGTCAAAAAAACAAATGCACAAGAAAAGCCTTAAGTCACAATATGGAATTTAAAGGACTTTATGTCTTCTCTGACAAACAATTATCGTTGTATTTTTACCCACCAAAACACTATTTCACAGAAAGATAACCTTAAAAACACTGTATTTCTCCTTATTTCTGCACAGAATTATTTAGGGAATGCCACATGGTACTTGTGTGGTGGCTCACACGCCACATTCTTCCTGGGAAATTTGGAGGATGCCATGCACCAAACAGGACATGTGATCTCTTTAACTCGGCATGTGCCAAATAGAGGTGTGTGTAAAATGTTCTGCTCCAGAGAACTCGAAAGATAAAATATTGAAAGAGAATAAGGAACAAAAGAACAGGCAAAGTGAATGACATATTTTCAGGTTGTTCAGTGCAAAGAAGGCTTTAGGTGGAGGGGAAATAGTTGGCAGGTTGTATTTTATATATATTCTGTTGAGTTTGTTGAGGAAATGTGATGCCATAAAAAATATTTTCTTGAAAGTTTCTGTTCCAGATCTGAAGCAGTCCAACCTGATGGCTTTCTGCAAACGATTCTTTCTGAAACAGGTCTTTCTTTCAGTTAATTTCTTTGTATGTACAGTGTGTGTTTTCCATACACAAGTTTCGTTCATTTTACTCAGCAAAGTTACTACAGTGTCACATTAAATCACACATGAAATTGTTTATCTGATCAGGCACAAGTTGGCTGCTAAAGGCTTTGAACAAAGATCTGTTGAAATTAGTTGTGTCCTCTGTAAGACAAATTATTCACTACTAACCAAGAGGCTTTGAAAAACGTCGTAATATTGTGATTATATTTGTTGTGGAACTATCCCAAAGCACCCAAGTGTTGGGTGCCTCTGGTAGTCACTGTCCTTTTTGTCCCTAAGGCAGAGCTGTGCATTTTGGTAACTGCAGAACCTTTGCACCTCCACTTCAAATCAAATTCACATAACATTCACAGACAGAAATCACTGAGCTTTTACTGAATTTTAAAACTGTTCTGTTGAAATGGCCTTGCAATTACCAAGTTGTTTTTTTTTCTGGTTTTGCTTCATCCAAGCATGTAGATGAGAGTTTTTGCTCTTAAGGTTCAAAAAGAAAATATTTTTGACTAAGGTGTATAAAGGAATCGCACTGTCCTAAAACTGAATCTTGTTTGAACTACTGTTGGTCTATTGACAGAAATGAAACTGGAGAGACCTATCAGCTGAAAATGCTGAGTCCTGACTTCTGTAACAAGTTTCTTTTTGCTTTCATTCTGGAGGGTTCCATCAGAGAGTGCTCAGGAAGAGCAGTTTTGACTTCCTAGAAATTCCATCTGCTGCAACCATGTGTACCATGGATTTAAGGAGGGAGCTCTACATCATTTTCCACTGGGAGCGACACCAGGAGTAGGAAAGGTCTGTTAGGTGTAATTTGATGGCTGATGTCCATTTCTGCAGAGGAAAAATTTCAGAATGAGCATTCTTTTTCTGCTAGCCCTCCAAGAGCAAAAGTCCATTTCCCAAGCGTACTTGGAGATTTCTGTCCATCAGGGAATTAGACTGGGACCCTGAGTTTTAGGGGAAAGATGTAGGTCAGGAGATTTTTGGCATAACAATATCCTAAATGTACCTAAAAATTTTCACTCTGATACACCTTCAAAGAGATTTCAGCCTATCTGCTTTAGTGTTTCTTTGGTTGAGCAGAAGTTATGAGATACTGAGGGGGAGTGGTGAATATTCCTAAAAATACTGTGAGCAGATTCTTTATTTTGATGTATGTAGATGTGCATAACAGGCAAAAAATGCCAGGCAGGCTTGACAGTGGGTGTAGCAGGATGAGAGTAGTGGAATAAATGTCCAAATATCACCTTTTGCGGGAAGGTGAAATTAAAGGAAAAAAATAAGGAAACTTCTGTCAAGATCTGGGCCAGAGACTTGTAACGTTTGTCATTCAGCCCTTTTGGTGTTTCTAAATGAGAGCAGGGAAAAAGAGGTAGAGCAGTGCTTTCCTGAATTCAGAAAACTTGATTGTTTCTTTTATGGAAATGGTGATGAGGTGGTGCAAAAGTATTTACTACAAAACACCTGCAGATGCCCTCCCTATGCTGGAGTTTTTGAGTTTTTTTAAATAAAATTTTAGACACTGTAGAAGCTAGGCGAATTTTAAGAAGTTTGAGTGGGTCCCAACATAGCTGGAAATGGCTTTTAAATATTTTTATGAAAATGACAAAATATTTAAAATAAAAACTTCCCTTAAGCCCAGGCAACACAGCGTCCCAGGGTTGATCACTCAATTAATTTATCTAACAAATCTTGTTAGTAGGAATGCTTTTAATGTGACAAATGGAAGCATGTTCAATACTTTGAAGTCCTTCTATGACATACTCTATCTGTGTCACATATGAGGTCATGTACTTGTAAATTTGTAAACCTACTTCATTTTTGTTGTTGTTCTAGGAGTTTTGAAGAGTTGGTCAATGTGCCTTAAATAAGATATTTATAAATGATGAAAAGTTTTGGAAAGTTTAGCTCATTGGTGCTTGAGAGATAAGAAGTAAAACAGGCTTTGGATTTGATCTTCCTAAGTAAGAAAGTTTTATCTGAAAGAGAGCTCCAATTTGGCTTTTTAACCCAAATAAAGAAAAGCTCCATTCCTTTCCTATGCTGTGCTCACCCTATTGATTAAGACCTAAGGAGAGCTTGCTTTGCATTTTTTACCAGTTCAGCTGAAAGACTGAAAATTGACTGGTTATTCATTGTTAATTTTTTTTTTATGATTTAATAATATTTGGTTTAATATGGGTTAGAATAAATAACTCTTTACCCTTTTTCCATCCAGATCGAAATAATACCTAAAATTCTAGATCAATCTCTGCTTTGAACTTCTGGATCTAGGGCAGACACGCTGTCTTGATAGAAGACAAGGTCGGCTATGTTGTAAAACTGGGTTCTTGTATAAGTACAAATCTATGTGGAGCAAAAAAATTATTTTTCTTGATTTATGTTGTGACCCAAGTCCTGTAGTGTCCTTCAGTTCTGATTTAGTGCTGGCACAATCTCAGAATTTGACTTCCTTGTTATTGGCTGTTCATCAAGCAAATGGATGAATGTGATCTGTTTTTTTCTCAGGTGGGTCACTGCTCTTGCTGTGAACTTCACAAAAATTCAGAAGGATTGAAACCCATAAGGATCTTCTTTTAATTTCCCCCCCATTATCTTAGATTTTTCAATATGGGGAGTAGAAAGGAAAGTCAGGACAAAAAAAATGTCTTCAAATGTTGAGTTATTTCCAAAAAGGATCAGACTGAAGATGTGCTGAACTACAAACACTCTGACAATTCCATGTACTTCTGGAAGGAACCAGCAGGAAGTGGTGAAAGAAAAAGTTTTACAAATATATAAAGGGATTTTAGAAATATCTGATTTCTGAGTGCACAAAAGATGACATCAGGATAATGCAGAAGATATTGAAATGTCTGGTTCTGGTGGTGAGGGTAAGAGACCCAGGAATCAGGCAGTGAAGTGAAGCCATTTCACACAATTGTCTTCATGGTAAATATGCAAAAATGAAGAGGCTACTTAGTTTGACACTTAAGTTGAATTGCTTGGTAGACTACCTGCTTGATCTACCTGGTTTTATCACTTAAATTATTAGAAAGGCTCATTTCACTTGACAGAGTGTTAAAATGCAACTTGTTAAAGGAGAGTTGAATGTGCCCAGTTGAAGTGATGGCTACTCCTCCAGGGGCTGGAATTGATTACTCAGATGACATTATTCCAAATACAACAAAATAGCTAAAATAAGAAGACTTCTTGTACTAGACAATGATTAAAAGAGACTGTAGATTTCACTGCTCATGTGCTTCTTTCTGAGGTAGAAATTTGAGCTGGGGAGAGAGAGGAAAAAAGTTGAATTCTCTCATCCAGGAAAAATTCACTACACCTGCATACAGGAGGTCCTTCCTAGCTCCTGACCTCTAAATCCTCATATGCAGTCACAGCTTCCTGAATGGATGGCCAAGCTATATCTGAGTTTTAATGACCTTGCCTGATTTTAACTGTGGGCCAAACTTTACTCCCCTTGCAGCTGTAAATGATCCCCATTATGCCCTGGCTCCACCTCGATAAATTGCTGGAGTATTACTTGCCTTTGAAGTAGTAATAAAAAAAAAAAAAAATCCATTGATTACAGATTAATGTAAAATATAAAAACTATTCAGAAAACGACTGAAGACTTTGAGACACACTAAATACTCTCTGGTTACAAACACCGTGGTGCATTAATTCTGGAAATGAGCTCTGATTTTAAAAACCAGAAGCATCAATTTTGCTGTTGCAGTCACTGAGGTTTTGAGTGAGCCTGATGCATCCTGAGATTTCTGAGGTGTGGAGGGCAATGGAGCCTCAGCTGGCCCTGCATGGCATGGTTTTGGATGGCAAAATGGGGCTGAGGTGTCTCGTGTCACTGAGGGTGACAGGGCAGGGAAATATGCCAGACTTTTCCTTGGGATCTGTGTCTGCTTCTGCTTGTGGGTGCTCATCATCACTTGAGACCTACCTGTCTGTATGTCAGGCTGCCATACAGCCTGATGGGTGAGTTGTGGGTGAGTTTCTGCCTTTGGCTGTGCGGGTGACTCGTGGAATGGGATTTTCCACAATACTTCCAGTCCTTTAGTAGCCAGCTTAGATGATTTTCAATTCAGTTAACACTTGAGGTTCTATTTAGCACCCTCTAAAATTCAATATTAAAGAAACTTGTCAGATGTCCGTGTATATTTTGGCGCCAAAATGCAGAAAAGAGTTAGGATAGAAATTCCACCTGAAGCAAGTAATGGCTCTGCCTGAAACTTGCTGGAAATTATACTTGAAATTTTTCTGCTACTTCTAAAGTGATGTTAGTACATGATCTGTTGTAGTGACTGTTGTCACTCCTTTAGTAGGCTGGTAATTCACATTCCAGGCTTAGAAACCCTTAGAGATTTCAGAACTGCACCACAGAAGAATGACGGATTAAATAAGATTTCTGCAGAAAGAAATAAGACAAAATAAAAAAATGTGATTAACCTGAAGCTTAGATATATGGTTCTTATGGATTTGTAGAAGAAAGCTACAGAACGATATCTCTCAGCAAAACTGTGCTAAGTGGCATTGAAAATAATATTAGCTCCTTTCTGGAGCAGCCTAAATTACCTTTGCATAATACTGTCCATGAAAATACATAAATATTGCCTTGCTCTGGGTTAAGAAAAGAAAGTGATTAGTCTGATAAGGTTTGAGCTTTTGATGCAATTTGACCCCACTGCATATATACAGAGAGAAAAGTGTTCTGTCTCTTTGCCAGGGGCAGGTATCACCTGTTGAGTCAGAGGTTTACAATCTGTAGTCGAAATTCTGTGATAAGGAACAAGTTGCACACAGATAGCAGAAGATAAAAGTCTTATCGTGCCATCAGGACACATTAAAAAAATTATCATCCATAGAAGATAGAGCAGCTCTGATGGCTTGGAATAGATCTGTACTTCCCTGTACTTTGTACCTTCATTTATGTAACAGTGTTATTGTTCTGTTGCACATGGTTTTATTTTTAAACCAACATAAATGATTCCAAAAGACTGAGAATAATGTAGGAAGTCTGTTGCAATAACCTTGGAAGGAAAAGCTGCCAATCCCAACTTCAGCTGCCATTAATGAAACTATTGCAAGGCAAATAGAGTCTAGTATGAAGGATGATGCTGCCAAGCTGCAACACAACTGTCCCCAAGGATTTTGCAGTATATAGACTGGACGTCTGTTCCATTTTCCATACTGCAGGAAAACTGCTCTGTTTTGCAATTAAGCTGTTCCCCCAAAGCCATCTCAGTTGTGAAGTTCTGATCTTGATAACAGTAGCAGATATTTTGTTTTCTGCTTTGTGTTTCAATTAAAATATTTAACATTGTAGTAACACATTGTTAGATTTAAATTATTTTTATTATCTTGACGTTCTTGTGAATAAATATTCTGTAAATGTAAGAAGCCGGTAGAAAACATATCCACCCTAGAAGGATCCGTGTCCATGCTTCACTTGTTAAGTATGACAGCAGTTTTTTGGTGTAATGTTTGTATAGCAATGATGCCCTTTCCTGGTCTTAAAAATTAAAACTAAAACACAGTTTACGGGAAAAAGGGGTTTTTACTTCGATATTTATTTCAGAATCTTGGGATACAGCACTTTGTTTAGGTGGAATGCTTTGAAAATGCATATACTTTTACCACACTGAAATACACACAATTATAGATCTTACAAAATTAACATATTTATCAAAGGTCTTTCAATGACAGGCTTGAGTGAACTTCTTGTTTTGAGGAAATTTTTTTTTGATGGGCCTATTTTAGTTTACAAAAATATGTTTTGGAGAGGACCTTGGAGTCTGGCGTTTTCAGACTGTTAGCTCTTCTGGTTTAACAGTACAGTGGGTCTCAGCTAAGTTACCAGACTTGGAAAGTTACAAGTATGTAGGCTAAAAGCACTAAGAATACATAAAACTATATAAAAGAGGATGTAAGAGGGTTATAAAAGAAAAGGCAAAAAATCATTCTGGCATTGCAACAATAATCCACTTAAAGCTGAGAAGGGACAGCTGTTAATTTTCATGACTTTCAAAAAATTATGATGTTAATTTGGTGATAAAAATATTGTTAAAGATGGGTCTGTACCTGTTCACTTTACAAGTAAAAAAGTAAATTACACTAAAGGCATCTAATTAATGTTTGACAGGAATAAAATATGCAGTTAGTTTATTATGTGATTTATAAGGGTTTGTAGCAGGCTGAAAAAAGAAAAAGCTACATATTCAGATCAAAAATAACTGAGTTGAAGCAGCACTTGAGGAGCTGGGGCTCTATTATTGTACTCCTAATTTTAGAGGGGGTCAGCTAGGAGTCAAATGTGAATTTCACTTTAGTTGAGATGCAAGAAATAATGTAACCAATATCTTAAATACTGATCTCAGCTACTCATATAAAAACAGTCTTCAGTGTATGGAAGGAAAGGCCCTTGCCTGAACCAATTTAAGTTTTTTCAATTTTTACCTGGCTTTTACCTTTGCCCAAAAGTGGTGGATGAGCTGGGCACTGCAGTGTTCTCGTAGTGCTCTCCTTACCATCTGCCAAGAAGAGGGATCCTTGAAGAATTAAATATTTTTCTTTTTCATTGGAAATTTGATTCTGATGCCTGCACCATCCTCTTCTTCTTAAACCTGGCACTCATTGCCTTCCTATTGAGGGTGTCTGGAATTCAAGGACAAATCAGAGATGCTGTTTCAGTTTAATTTTCAGTGTGGTTTTTTGTAAGGCTAACAAAGCCCTCAGAATATGTGCCAGTGCAGGATAATTTGGTACTAATAGGCTAACTCCAACAAAATTTAGATAAATAGATGCCAAGAGTGAATCAAGGCACTTAAGTGTTAAGAAACTATTTTTTTTAAGGGCTGCTTGCTGAAAAATATGTATACATCTCAATGCTTATTTCGCTTGCCAGAAGAGAGGGAGGATGGAAGGGAAGATGCAAGGCCATTTATGAAGGGAAGAAATGTCACTGGATATCCTGGGAAGCCAGGACAAACTGACCTTAAGGTTTAGACCTAGACCAGAAACTCAGAGAGTATGCGCAGAGAAGAGTTCAGCTGATGAAGACAACTTTTACTTCATCCCAGAGACCCCTGCCCACGACCACCAGGAGGACCTGCGCACACGTAATGACTTTTGAGCTCATTTTAATAAGAAGCGAAGATAGGCTATGGATATGTATAGGCTTGTTGGGAAATCTAATGCATATGTAACTTGTAACTCAATATATACCACACTGGACACTGTTGCTGGCACGCATGCCTTTGGAAGGAGTGATCCTACATTCTTTCGAATAAACATACCTGCTCTTAGTTTAACAAGTTGTAAGAGTCTTTCTGTGCCTCACAGGAGTGCAAGTTTATCAAAATAATTGCAAGCGAAAACAGAGGAGTGATTCCTTTACCAGTAAAATGTGAACTCCACTCTTACTGGACCTGAGAAAATCCACAGCAGTTAATTTTTGTTTCTGTTTTACCATGAGTGAAAATCGCTCTGAATTACTTCCTCCTGAGAAGCCCTGACAGAGGTGATTTTTCATTTAAGTACTTGTTCATGCAAACATGGAAGTAATTTTGAATTAAAGATTTGCATGTTTGATCAATTCACTTGATACTAGTATATTTTTTTCCGTGATGGTTTTTAATGATGTTCCTTTGAAATGGGTATTTAGAACAAAGAATGGGATGGTCACACTTAAATTAGAGCCACTTAAGACCTCAGGTCAGAAAATCAAATGTGTTTATGTTTTGGTTTCACCTAAGGTCTCAGAGAAGTTGAGGGCTGCAGTAAAGTTGAAGTCCTAAGCAGTGAAGCTCTGCAATCAGTGACATCATATGGTGCCAGCAGAGAGAATGTGAACTTCAATCCACATCTCAGTATAGGCTATTCCCTCTAGGCTGTCTGGTGTGAAAAATCTCGATTTAAAATTCTTATCTGACATGGAGAACAGATTGGTCCCTCTTACTTCAAAAGTAAGGATGAATGTTATATTTCTTTCCTCAGTTTAGGAAACGTGCACTTATTTTACGACATGGACTGCTGAACTTAATAATTTATGTAAGTCTCCTCGTTCATCTCTGGAAACTTGAAAATATTGTTACTTGAAGGACACCAAAGACCAAGTTAAATGCAGAATCTAGATAAATTTTTGTCAGAAGTATCCCTAGATCACCAGAATAAGTATGTGATGTAAATGGAATTATGTATGTATATGGGAAGATGGGGGAAAAAAAAAAAGAAAAACTAGCAGCAAGAAGAGACAGAAATCTTACAGGGTACCTAGCATATGAAGTTAGGGATAGTTTTTAGGATGGAATACAAAGATTAATTGATGAAAGAAACCTGGCGTTAGAAAAATCAGCAGAAATTCAGGATTTGTAACAAGTACAAGTGGAGATATATTCACTCTTTCCGGAGAGCACATCACTCTGCTGCCAAGTCAGGCTGTGCTCCCATA
>VZTN01000015.1:22578-56747 GCA_013400515.1 Erpornis zantholeuca
AAAGGGCAGAACACATTGGTAATGTCAGGTGTAATAACCTATAAACTTTTCCTATATTAATACTTGAAAGGCTGTCAGGCTGCTTAGATAAAAGTGTATTGAGAGTAAAGTTTAGGTCTTAGCTCAATGTCCAAATGAGTTATCTGCACCTGCAGTCTTGTGCTGAAGGGTTCTATCACTTACCTGTATCTTTTGTGGATTAGATGGTCACCACTGTGACCCTTTTTCCATATTGCTGCAACCAAACTGAATTGGAAGAATGCAGTGGGGAGTCTGCCAGGCTATCTCAAATCTTTTAAAGTCCTCCTCTTTCCCAGAGCTGAGATTTCTCTCTGTTCAATTGTTTTTCCTTACAGTAACCGTGAGCACTACCAATATTTCTGGAAAACAAAATACAAAGTATTTTGTGCTTTTAATCAACAGTTTAGCTCAATGCTGGAGAGAAACTCACAGCATCTGAGACAACATGTTAGATATAAAATGTGTGAGAGGATCCTCATGGAGCTGCATATAATGAGAGAGTAGAGAGGTGTTGCAGGTAGTGGGAAATAGAGCCCTGAGGGCTCAGCTGGCACGGCACTCAGGGAGAAGGTAATGTCACCTAGCTTTTAACACCGGATTTCTCATTACGTGATACTTTCAGTAAGTGCTGAAAAGGAGCTATTAAATCTCAGCCAGCTCAAGGGTCTGGCTGTTTTGTAAGAACTTCAAAAGAAATTGGAAAATGAGGTATGAACAAAAAAGTTTTTGTCTTATGTGACTTCATTTTGGTCCAGAAGCCACAAATCTCACTGCAATTAGCAGTGAAGTCCCAGTGGATCTGAGAAACAATTTATTTAAAGGGGCTGTTGGTGGAGCAGAGGGGAAATGGAACAGCTGTGAGCTCAGCAGCAGGTTTGCACAAATACATGGGTAGTGAATCAGTACTCTATCGATGAGTACTTCTGAAAGGGGGAGATCTGTGGGGGTCAGGGACTGCATTATGAAGGCTATAAAAACCTCCTTGGCTTTAGCCTTGTGAGATATAGAAAGAAAACAAGCATTTAGGTTTGAGGTATGACCAAGAGTAGAAGAAATATAGGTCTTGGCATTTTACCCAGAAAAAAACACTTTATATGGTAAATGACGGAGAGAAAAAAGGAGAATTAAGGGGTTTGAAAGAATGGCTGTGGAACCACTTAGATGAGTAGAAAATAAGCAGTTGTACTGTAAGCCATTGTAGTACTTTGCTTTGTATTCTATAAATATTTGTCTGCTCTTGGCCTATATCCAGTATTATAAGGACTGACAGAACAAGCTGGGTGTTCAATTGTCAGTGCCAAGAAATCACACTGAAAATATGTCTTAGGTGATGATGGCACTTCATATATCAGTGAACTATCCATGACATGGTTTTCTTCTCCTTATGCATATATACCTTACAGCAAAAGTAAGCAAGTGGGCTTAGCATCAGAAGTTTAAGATTTTGAATGGTTATTCTCTTAGCAGCCCAAGTAGTAACATTAAACACCTCCTAATGTTGCCTAGCCTCTAAGTTCTGCTCACGGAGAGGCACTGCTTGGCTGCATTGCGGATTCATGGCATGAGAACAGAAGAATAAACTTCACTGTGAAACATTTGTTAGATTTAGGCTTATAATAAGTAATTACAGCTATTTGTTCGCTAAGGGTATCTGAAATTTCCTGTAGCAGGTAGTCTTGGGTGGTGAGGAGTCTTGCTTGGATGATGCTCCAGATGCCTGGAGCACCCCTGGAGCTTTTCAGGCAGATGGAAGAATCACACACTGCAATTTCTTTCATGGCATCTTCATTGTTATATTGGATTTCCTTGGTCCCATTAGTTAAAATAAGGCACTGCGAATAAAACTTAGAAGAAGATAAAATTTATAAAAGCTTGGAGTTATGAAAGGTTCATTTCAAGTCTAATTTGAAGCAACTGCTCAAAGACTCTGCGGTGTTGGTTAAAAATGTAAAGCAGAAGATGGCTTCATAACCCTGTTTTTCTTTTGCAAAAAATTATACTATTTTTTATCTAGTTCTGAGAGTTGTGGAAAAAACAGATGTTATAGCTGGAGAGAGCAAGAACTGAATTGGAGAAATTGAAATATAATACTAATATAAACTAACACACTTTCAATGTAGCTGCACCAAGACTTGTTGTAGCCGTAATGGTATAGCGGCAGTCCAGGACTGTACAAAGTAAATATTATTCACTGCAAGAGCACTGGAGTCTCTGCATTAGTTTCCTTCTCCGTGGATGACCTAGACAAGAAAACTGCAGCAAACTGAAGCTAATAGGCAGGATCTCTCTTGGTGTTTACAGACCTTGTTGCAGCTTGAGTTCCCTCTGTCCCTACTTTACACAGTCCTGTCTATGATCTCCCTTTCTATTCCTGCTTTGTGTCCTGCAATTAATCCCCAGGACACGAAATTACTCTCATTTTTATCTTCTCCTTCCCTGCCTTTAGTTGAGGTGCTCTTTCTAATCTTTCATTATTATTGAGAGCAAAAACTGTACAAGGTACTGTATGACGTGGGGGGTATTTGTGTATTTTGACACTTCCTGACCAGGTTGTGTACTTCCACTGTGGTTTATAAATCCTCTGGGGTCAGGACTTCTGCCTGTTGTGTGTGCATCTCCTGACATGATTTCCCATCCACCTGGCTTGGTCTGTAGGTATCGCCTGAGAAATACGAGTAATAATGATAATAGCAAAGGCATCTTCTCATCACTCTTGAAGTTATCCAGAGTATCAGCTTCAATAAAGTGTCATGGATTTTCGAGTTTATGAAATTTATCTGAAATGAACAGTGAGCTAATCCAAAAAGCCCACAAGTATGTGCGCTACAATCAGAAGGTTTTTGATACTGAAACTGGAATCGTGCAATTAATCTGGTTTCCCAGAAGCTAGCAGAAACTCCCAAATGTGAAATTATTCGTCTTTTGCAGAAATGAAAAGATTCAAAAGATCAGCCTCAGCATTTTCTATTGGGACTGTGGCCAGGGTATGTAATTTATTTTCTAATTTATTTTTCAACTAGATTATTGTTTCTCTTTCAAAAGAGAGGATGTCTAACTATTTAATCTAATCTAGTTCACTTATTGTTTTTATCCTCCTGAATGTCTCACTGGAAATCCAATAGTGCCCTCATGGCACAGACCTTGGGAGACATCCTGGGAACTTTTACACTACTTTTACAGTAGCAAAACGTACTGGGGTCAACATCTTTTTTTTGGTTGCAATGTACATAATATTTTCATCACTCTGTTGTTAATTGGGGAAGATCTGGGTGGAAGAAAGGGTGAGAAATGCAGCTACAGTTTTCAAAACTGAGGAGCATTGGTAAGAGGATTTTTTGAAAGTCGTCTTCATCCGTTTTGTAGCCATTCTGTCCATTGCCAAGTGTTTCATGTACCTTTCTCTGGTGGTAATTTCCATGTTTCCAGATTTGCTGTAGGGATCTTTGCTGCTTGTTCAGGGTGTAGAATGTCTTGCACACTGTGTAGTACTGGTATAACTGAATATGCGACAAAATAAACCTGCTTTTGGATGTTTAATGAAGATCACTGAAATTACAGCACACTGTGATCCTTTTTTATTGTGTGTTACAACAAAGAAGTAAACTGAAGGTAAATCCAGACCCTGTGGAAAGAAGCTGAAGATTCCCATTAGCTCCTGTGAGAAGTCGATGAGTTTTTCTGCGAGAAGCTGAAGCAGCCCTTGAAAACAAGATTGATCTCCAGCTCAAAGTATAACTTAAATCTTCTGTGCAACTTTATGACCATATGCTTTCACTTCTGTTCAGGCTGCAGAAGGTCACACAGAGAAATTGGCAGTAGAATTAAGAAGTGCCTCTTTGTTCTTAAAAGTAAAGAAGTGAAGCATGTTTAAAACCAAGGTGGTTGTAATGCCAACTGGTGTTTTTATAAGGGGGAATTTACTCATCAAGGTGTGGTCCTGGAACTGTCAGGGAGATAAAGTTGTTGTGATTGGATAGCTAAGATTCTTTTACTCCTGGTTATTAGAAGCAATGGTTCCCTGATTTGATTAGATGGACACTGAAACATGCAATAAATGTTTACTTAAATTAGCTCGTTCCAATTCTGGAATTACGAGTGCAATAAGCAACGACGTTGTTTACTGCTTTCTCATTTTGAAATAAAACGTGCAGTACATAAAGAACACTGTGTTTATTAGTAGACCATAAGCAATCACGTATATTTTGCTTGTTCATCTCAAACAACACAAAAAAAAAGTGGGACTTCAGCATGCTTTGTAAATTAGAGACAGGTTTTTGATGCTAAATTCCCTCATCAGGAACTCACAGACTCCTCCTGAGGTGGCCATTCATGGTGAGATGCAGACCATAGGTATGGGGGCACTACTTCTGATTCCTTAGCAGTCTGCTGACATGTTTGAAGTGGTGAAAAATCACAGCAGTCTAGCAAAGAAAATGTAATTAAATACATCAGTAGTCTGAACACCATACCATTTTTGTGGTTTTTTTTCTTTCTGGAGGACCTGGCTGAAAATCTCATAATTGTTGTGTTTATAAAAAGTCTACTGTTGGCAACTGATGATTAAATACAGCAGTATCCTGACAGAATAAATCTGAAGCCTGGTGTCTGCAGGCAAAAATGTTTATTTTCCTTACTCCTAGGGATCTGTAATGCAGGAAGGCTTCTTGCAACCTAGAGCACGTACAGAGACAGTTAGGAAGAAAGTGGCAAGAAACAATAACATTTTTGAAACAATAAACTTAATTTCTCTGTTTTTGAAAGAATTTTTTTATGATGTTCAGGTGTAAAATTAAAGACAGAAAGGCAAGAAAATTGTGATGGTCTAAAATTGAGAGATTAATTCTGAGATCTGTGATTTTATATTTTTTCTTGGAGACAACAGCTGCAAAATGTCCTTTTTGTGCCTCCTTCCCTATTTGAGTCTATATTCTTGTCAGTTTTCTGCACAGGTTTCATAGAAATAAAACAACAATGGAGTTGCCTGGTCTGATCCAGATGGAAGGATACAGGGCTGGTATAATTCTATTGTGAAAGATGCATTAGCTTTCATTTAAATTCTTTTTCACTGAACAGGTGAAGACAAATGGGAGGCATCAGTGATAACAGTGCATGGAAGTCAGGAGACCTTGGCGTTGGTACCCACTCAAGTTTTTAGTTTTGAACAACTTAATGTGGATGAATCACTGACCTGATCTTGCAAACAATTACCCACATGTTTAGTTTTATGCTCTTCTGCAGAGCTGTTGCATGGAGGGTTAACTGATATTTGGAATATGTGCACAATCAACAGATCAGAATGGAATAGAATTTTATGCTTGCAAACAACTTCTCTGTTACCTTATATACTTGAATTCAGTTAATTTAAGCTCTGGTTTCTGATGCTGCTCCAATTAGTGCAGAAGTTTTGTCCTCCTCCAGGTAACAATGTCATCAGAGGTAGAAAAAGCAACCTTGAGAATAAATTTACCCCAGGAAATTAATCAAAATTTTACGAAGGTCTAAGGATCCATTTATTATTAAGGTTCTTTAGAAGTTCTTCTGCCCAAATTAAGGTGCAAACGAGACCATATGCCAGTGACAATAATATGGATTTTATTCTATAGTAAATATGGGAGAAAGGGAATATGGATATTATTGTATTGTAAATGTGAAAGAAAGATAAAAGAAAAGGAGTAGAAATAAGTGGGTGGGGACAGGAAGAGTGACAGGGAGAGAATAAGGAAAATATCACCACTCCATGGATCCCAATGATGTTCTGTTGATCCTCTCCAGCTGGTCTCCTTGGTGGTGAAGGTGCCCCCAAAAGGCATAGAATCCCATGGGTTTATATCCCCTCAAGCCAGATAGCAATGTCCAGGCACATCCCTCTGCGGGAGGGGTGCAGTCTCTCACAGCAGACTCTGGATCTGTTGCATCTCGTGCAGCCCTGGGCTGCAAGGCCGAGCACTCTGGGGCTCTTTGATGGATTGTGACTCCCCCTCAGCTGCCTCTCACGTGAGAGTCCTGTGGATGTGGCCTGTGGGCTTGGGGGTTCCACAGCTGGGCCAGTTTGTGTAACAGAGGATGGGTGTTCATTGCCTCTGACCAGAGGTTATGCCATGCACCCAAAACCTCCTCCTCCCCCCTCGGCTGGGGGGAGTTTGTGTAAACCTGGCTTCTGTGAGCTGTGCTCTGCCCCCACCCAAACCTGGCTGCTGTGAGCTGTGCTCTGCCCCCATCCCAAACCTGGCCACAGCTGGTGGCTTTGGCCATTTGTAGATGCATACCTTTCCCTCCATCAGAGATGACTGAACAATGGCTTTCTCTTTATCTAATCACAGTTTGATTTCAGCCCAAAGTCCTAGTCTTCAGGGAAGCTTCTCTGATTGTGACTTCTTTATCGTGAGCAAAACTTTATATCACAATATTTGAGGCATGAACTTGATGCCTTAAATGGTTACTTAGAAACAGAGACTAGACAGGAATAAAGGGATAAAGGAGGTATTTATTTGAAAGGCCTTCACATATACAATTTTGGACTCCAGAAGGTCCTGCTTCAGTGGATCCCAAAATGGATGACCAGTCACAAGTTCTTCACGCTTTTATATCAATTCATCAATTTTATATAAATTCACCAACCAGAACCCAGCCAGTGATGGAATTTCTCCAAGCTTGCCCCCCTCTCCCCAAGATTTACAGTTCTTGTTCTGGGTGTCCTTGGAGAGCAAGTTACAGAGGTTTGTTTTGTCTATCCTAGCATAGAGAACAGCACTTAACAAGCTACAGGAAACTTCAGAGTTACACTAGCAGTACAGGATTTGAAAAATGTAAAAGTTATCAAGGCATCAAACTATTTTCAGTCTCAAACACAAGGCCTTGAGGCTCTGAAATGATTTCTTTGTTGCTGACAGGGTCCAAAGTGAGGTAAATTGATGGGTTTGACAATTATACACTCATCTTGTGTGGTGTTTGCTTACCATGGAATACAAAGAGGAACTTTAGAGAGGGCAATAAAAAATTATTTTGAAAGAGTCAAATGAGTGGAGTGCTGTGTTTAGGCAGGAGTTATGTAGTACAATATGACCCATGAGCTGTAAAGGGACCCAGGCTCTTTGAACACCAAGTCCATTTCTTGTGAAGGCTTAGAGAGAACTGCACACAGGTATGTGTATTCATGTTCCTCATTAGAGAAATAAAATGTTCTCCCTTATTCTTAGCTCATTTATTTTATTTTTTTCAGAGCAATACTACTCCCTAAAGAGAAATAATTCTGGTCTCCATGTCAGCAGTAGTAACTGCTCTGTGTTCTTCATTGCCTGGGAGAGCAATAATGAACATTGGGTATTTCCACAGCCTAAAATATTAGAAAATCAATTAGTTGATGCAAGAGAAAGGGAATGTATGTTGTTTCTTTTAAAACAGTTTTCCCAGCTTTGCTTAAAGGGCTGCCTTAATTAGCTGTGGTGAACTGGAGAAGAGCTGCAGCTGGGAAGATCTTGATTTCTCTCCTTTACTGACACGTAAGAAAGGAAATATTTGAGTACCTTGGACTTGAGTACCTTTTAGATATTGATGTATTCTCTCTATAAGGAGCCACCTGTATCTACCAAATACCCTCATAACCAATGATAATGCAGAGATTTTCATTTATGAGAAGGACTTTTGTAATTAGAACAGGCTTTTATTGATCCCTGCACACTGGGAAGAAAACGTGATATTGCCCTACAAAAATCATTATGCTGCCTTTCATTAAGATACCTTTTCCCTAAAAATATTTTATCTTTAATAATAGAGGTTTGCAATTAAGAAGTTACTCGGCAGCTGACAATAACAATGAAAAAGTATATCTTGCTTCTTCTCCAACATTTAGAATAGTCAGTATCTCCAGGCAACTTAAGAAAACTCATTAAACAACAACGATATTGCAGACATCACTATAATTATATTTAATTGATTTTAAAATTTATTTGTTTAATTAGAAATTGCTTCCCAAACATGTCTATAAACTTTTATACCACTGGTCATTTTGTTTTTAATATTTTTTTTTTAATTAGAGCACATGTTTATCTGAAAATATTATGCATACTTCATTTTGTCTAGCCACCCATTTATTACTTCCAACACATGCTGCTAAAGCATTTGTTAAACACCAACTGCTGCCTTCATGTTACTACTACTGTATATTATCAATAAAATAAAATCACTTATATATTCTTACATTTCATTAACACTCACTTACTGTAAAAACGATTGTTATAATAGTGAAAAATTGCTGTAATTATCATAAATTATTTATGAAGTTCTCTCTACCTTTGCATTTTTCATTTAGGCCATACATGAAATGCCAGGATTTTTTAACAAAACTTCCTGGTAACCAAGTCAGTCACTAAGCTGAGATGACCTGGACTTGAGCACAGCAAATGAGTTTATTCAGCAAAGGAGTTTCTATCTCCTCTCACCCTGCTCCTCAAGGGTTTTCTGCTGGTTTGGAAACCTCACTCTGCAATCCAACATTTTTGCTGTGGGTCACTGCTGCTCTTTTTTCCCTGCTTTGGTTGTGGTGCCGTGGCCCTCGTGGGGGGAAAGAGGTTGGGAGGCTTTGAGTGTGAGCTGGGCTAGGCCAAAAGCTGTGGGACAGGAATCCTTTTTCCTGTATTGAGTGTGTAGTGTTCTGGGCAGAACCACAGGAGCAGAGATTGCTGCTCTCTCCTGACCTGAAAAACTTGTTTAGCATCAGATGTTTAAGCAGTTCTGGGGCACACAGTAGGGTTAGGGCTGTACCTTCCCGAGGTGTGTGGACAGTGACTCCTAACTCTTATTTGTTGGCGTGAATCAGAACCGCCTGCACTTCCCCAGCCTGGCATGTACAAGATTAATGACCATCCTTACTTAGCAAATCCTTGCCTTGGATACTGCACTCTATATTAATGTGTGGCTTTTGCCCTTGTCCATAAATCTTGACTTTTGACTAACAACATTTCAGCTGTGCTTTAATGTGCATTTACAAGTTTAAGGTTTTTTGCTGCACTTGTGATTTTATGCCTGCAGAGAGAGGTCTTTGAGGCCTGGGGAAGAAATTGGGGAATG
This sequence comes from Erpornis zantholeuca, assembly GCA_013400515.1. Lineage (NCBI taxonomy): Eukaryota > Metazoa > Chordata > Aves > Passeriformes > Timaliidae > Erpornis > Erpornis zantholeuca. Next base: position 31,666 of record VZTN01000015.1, read on the forward strand.
TTGGAGGGCAGGACTCTTTCCTTGCCTCCAGTTGTTCATTATTGTCACATCCCCTGCCGTGATCTCTTTGTAGTGTGAATGGGTATTTTTTAACTGGGGTCCCTGGACCATGGGTTGGTCTTCCTTCCTTTTGAATATGTAAGCTGTGCCCCTGAATCAGTACCAGCCATTTTGTGATAATATTTCAAGAATTTCTTGTATTCAAGAATTCAAAGTATTCAAGAATTTCTTGAGATGCACAGGGCATATTATTATTATTTTTAATCTATTTCTCTTTATGCCTCCACTAATTTTTTTTCGTATAACTAACAGTTGTGTGTAATTTATTCTCTTCCATTCCATGTATTCCTAACCCAGCTTTTTCACTCTCTGTGACAGACTTTTTAGCGCTTACACTTATATTGGAGCTGGAATTTAATGCAGCTTCTATGCATTCTGTGATATTGCTGTGCAAATGTATAAATTACTCTATTTTTGGTACTACAATAATAACCAGAATTAGTAAGCACCTCAAATGGTGTCTGAGATTCAGAGAGAATAATTTGTTTCTATGGATTCTCCCTAGCTAAGTGTAATTTAATTGCTGCACTGTTTGCAATCTGTAATTTGCCATTCTGAAAGATTTTTTTTAATAAAGGGGGAAACTTAAAAATCCTGTTAAAGACATAATGAATTTTGCAAATAGTGGTTCTTCTGTTTTCCTGTACAGATCTTCAAAGTGTCTGTTCTGTGCTGCAGATCAACTTCCACCATTCTCCAGTGTTATCCTGGAGAGCTCCAAGGGCTGCAGAAGTTTTATTTATTCTGTGTGCAACTGATGCTACCAGACTTTATTACTTCATTGTTACTCTGTGTATCTCGATTACAAATAAAAGTAATGCTGGCCTTCAGCACAGGAGTCAGTGTATTGGACTGGAGTTTGTAAACATGTTATACATAAATTTGTCCTAGGATTAAAAAGATCGGATTTTTTAGAAATTTTAAGAAGACCCATAAAAGGCCTTTAGATTCAATTCTTACCCAGTTACTTTACAGAAACTCAGGGCTGAGGCAAGCAGTGAAAAATCTATAAAAACAAATCTTCAGAACCAAAGAGTGGTGTGATACAAACATCCTGAGGCAGTGTTCATTCTGAAGCATTCTTTTTTTAAGTATTTGGAATTTTCCCAGCGCAGTCAGACATGTAGTTTGTGCCACCTTTCCCTTCTTTGATGGAGTTTTAGGCACTCACACCTTATTCTTTCCAGGAGGAAATCATTACCAATGAAGTATTATCGTTAACTTTCAAACTACTTTTTTTGTATGAGTGAAGATAAATCAAAAGATGACCTAGTAATGTCTGTGCCAATCTAAAATGAATTGCTCGCCCTAAAGAACAATTTTAAACAGTTCTTAATATGAACCTTAGAGATATTGAAAACTCTCTGAACATCATCTGGCGAATTGCTTTAAGTGCCTGGCTTGAGCAAGGCTGTTGGACAAGGTAACCTCTAGAGATCCCTTCCAAACTCAAAAATTCTGTGATCCTTTATTAATTGTATCCCTCATTCCACTATTAAACTGATGTAGGTTTTTTCCTATCCTTTTTAAATGAAACCTTTGCTTAATTTAATGCACTGAAAAATAAAGTCCATTGTAGAACCAAAACTCTTTTTCTTCTTTGCGTCATTTTAGGCAAATGAAAATGCATCATTTTGCCATGGAGGTAAATAAATAGAACATGTGTTTTAGGATCTGATTATGCCCTTAGAAGGTGACATCTTCAAATCAAAGCAAAGAAAAATGTTTTTGGTGCCTCGGTAATGATAATTGTGGGAGCAGAGGTTTCGGACCTCTAGTAATAAATTGAAAACACATGGAATACAGTGGGCATGAGGAAAAGGAGCAAGGCTTAAGGCTTCTGTGTGATTGCATTTGCTCACTGATCATGTGCTGAGAAATGAGTAAATGGAACAATCAAGAAGCTTTAGGTGTTTCTTTGCAGTTGCTGTTGACATCCTTTTAGAACACTAAAATCTGAAGTCCAAAGCAATATCACACAGTGAATGCAGCAGATTAGAAAGAAAAACACAGAAACACAGTCTGAGAGCCCAGTGTGTTGGCCTTCAACCAACTTCTTGTCCAGTTTGTACTTCACTTTCAAAAATGGTTTTGTGCTTTTCCAGAGAAGGGATGGGATTCAGCTGTATCTCGTCAGGTAGGGAAGAAAGCACTGAGTCTTGTCAAGTCTTGTTGGGTTTGTGGGTTTTTTTTGTTTTGGGGTTTCTTTTTCCCTTTTTTTTCCTTTGTTTTGTTTTGGGTTTTTGTTTGTTTTAAGGGGGATTTTTCAGTGGTTTTTTTTTGTTGTTTTGTTTTGGCTTGGTTTTTTGTTGTTTGTTTGGGTTTTTTTGTTTGTTTTTTTGGGTTTTTTTCCTTCAGGTTTTTGATGAGTTTATTTGTGATGGGTTTGGGTTTTGTTTTTATTTTTTTGCTTTTGTTGTTGTTGGTTTTTTTTTGTTTGTTTTTGTTGTTTTTTTTTTTTCGGAGCAAATCTGGATAATAATGAACAGAATATAAGGCTCTATAAAGCAACAGCCTTTAAGCCCCAGCTCTTTCCATACCAGTAACAGCACTGCATTTAAGCTTATGGGGACCACTGGGAATAAACAGCATCAGCACTTTTGAGACAGAGCCCTGGATCCAGGGCTTGGCAGTCAGTTTGGAGGATGAATACTGGCAGTTTTCTAAGAGAATATCTCAGATATGTGTCCATAATTATGCAGAACTACAGCAGATTCACCTTAACATCCTCGCACACACACATAACAATCTCTAGTCCATGGGATTCCCAAGTGTTCTTACAATGTGGGTTCTCAAGCCCTGTTGTGTCAGAATGATCTCCCCTCTGTAAATGTTTTTCTAAAGCAGGAGTAGCTTCTGATTTAAAAACAAACTCAAAGAACAACAGTTTTGGGATCAGATGATAGCCCTGTGTTCCCTATGTATGGATGCTGGTCAATGAACTATTCTTGCTCTGGGGAGTTTTTCCCTTCAATATTAAGTGTGTCTCTAACAAGGCTTCACAGCTTTTTGGAAACATAACAGTTTTTCACATGAAAAAGTGTAAACTAATTTACTTGCCTATTGCCTCCTTCAGCAATTTGGACAGGAGATGAAAGGACAACCAGAGTTTTTTGGGTTAATGATAATGCAACCATCACTGTATTTAACACGAAGCATATCCTCAGCAGTGCCTGAGATCAGTGACAGATTTGGAGGATGGGTAACACAGGACCCCCATCTTAATTCTGATTGAGAGCGTTCATATTCCATAGAAATTGATGGTGCTTTGGGGCTTCTGGTATAGTGATATTTTTTTGTAGAAGTGGTGCAAAACAGTTTTGTGCTCTTGAGTGGGTTGTTTCAGATTTCAGTCTTAATGGGTCTATTTGGAATCACATTGGGAGATTGTTAACGAAAAACTCTGTGCAATTTCTTTCTGAAGCTGAAAGAAATGATTTAATTTGCCCAATAATACCACCAATAAAGTCAAAGTCATGGTCTTTTTTTAAATTAAGATTTTTTGTTGTTGTTGTTAAAATGCTAATGCTAAAATGGAAGCTTATAAGAACTTACAGTCTTTGGTATCATTCTCTATTGTGCATTTGCTCTGCTAATTGGTTTTAAATAATAGATCTTATTCTGCTCTTTGAACTTCAGATTTCATTTTGATAGTGTGTAAGGAATTCTCTGTAGGCAGTCTCATATTGACAGAGTCAATTTGTTATTTGATGATACACATTTTATGTTATGATTCTTCCGTAAATTAAAGAGGTAAAGAACCTGACTTTATATCTACAAGTAGTCAGAGATTTCTTTAAGTAGATGGAACAAGAATGAGTTGTGGTGGGTAATAGACAACAGAAAACTTTGGGGGAGAATACAGAATTTTCTTTATAAAGGTTAGGGAAAGTTCATCTAGCCCAGGCTTCTAATGTGCTGAAAGTCCTTAAGTTCTTTATAATGACTCTGCTCATGTTGGTATAAATTTGGATTTTAAAAAAACAAACAAGTACCAATTTTCTGAGAATCCCCTGGACAAAAGTGCTGAGGAGTCCTTTTTTGAAGAAGTGCTTTTTTCTAAACTCCACATGCTCAGTCTCTGTCACAGGACTGAGAACTTGAGAAGCCACTGGTGAAAAGTAGTGTGGGTGAAACCAGAAGAATCCTTGTCAAAGAGACATAGGCTGTGCTCATATAAAAGGCACAAGCCATGCACTTCAATAGTGTTTTGTCTATTTTGAAGTGAGTTAATTAACATATGTAGGATTAAACCTGGTTTGGTTCAGAAGTCTCTTGTTTACAGAAAAGGAGGAATTCCGGGAGGTATGATAGAAAAGGCTGTAATTTCCTTCTAACAGTCCCAGAAGTTGGCTCTAGTATGTGGCATCTGTTTTTTCCTCTTGTGCTGCAGTAGCAAAGAAGGAAAAGAAACCCTTTGAACCTAGCATCCCCTCATGAAATCCTGTGGTGCCCCTGAGCAAATTTTTGGGTTTAATGTGTCAATAGTGATTAGCATGAATGATTAGTCACTTTGTGATTGTGCCTTTGAATACCTTTTCCCTCCCTCTTTGCAAAGCCAATGCTCAAATGGAGCTGCTGTCTCCTGCAATGGGGCTGTGTGTACTCGAGTAGTTGCTTACTCCTACTTTTCTTCTACAAATACACATCCATGTAAGGCAAAGTGCATTGGAATATTTGTTTGTTTTCTTTTGTTAGTATTTGACAGGTGAAAATTTTGTTAAGGAACTTTAGGAAACTTGCAAGGACAGATTTCACTTACTCCTATACTTATGATACACATATAAATAGCATTTAGCTTTATCCACATTTGCAAGAACCACTGCCATAGCTTTGTAGGATTAAGTCTAATTGCTTGACAGGAGAGTGTGTGTCTATGTAATGGGTAGTATCCATTAAAAATATATTCAAACACTAAGGTTGAGTTGCTGAGAATACAGAAGTGCTGTTGGGATTGAGTTACTCTGGGGTTGGGTGTGTTGGAGCCATCTGGACCTGGCAGCTTTGAGGACCTTTGCATGCACATTGGTGCCTTTCTTCTGCATGATGTGGGTCCCTGCTGTAGCCTCCCACGGTTTTCACTAGAACAGGAAATATTCATTTGACAAAAGCTGGAGGGATGGAGGACCCAGGAGGACCCACCACCTCCTCTCTTTGTTCCCCAGTACTGGTAGAGAAGTGGTGCCAGCAAGCAAAGCATGTAGAATTAACTTGCTGCCTCTTCTTCTGGAGGGACCTCAGATTTAACAGCAACAAGAAAAATGCAACTGTAAGCTTATTGACTACATTTGTTAACAAGCTGTGATATAAAACTTCTAAAGTGAAGGAGCTGTCAAATTTCATTCTAGTTAAACTTGTGAAAGCAAAAGAGTAGACTTTAATTTCTTTCATCTAGCATTCAGTGCTGTAGCAACCTTGCACGAAGACCAGTGCTAATGGAACTAGGGTTTTTATTCTCTTGGTATGTCCACACTGTCACTGGTGCTGGTTGCATACAGAGGTGACCAGTGGTTAGCAGGATCTCTGGAGGAGGACAGGGAAGGAGGTCAGCAAGGGGTGAGAAACTCTTCCTTGACTGGAACTGTCAGGCTCTGTGACAGGTCATGGACCCATAGCTTGGAGGCTCTAAGCTGGCAGAGCTGCAACATTCTCTTTCTCCAGCTATGGGCCCACAGCAGGGAAATCAGGTCTGGTGGGGGACATGTGCAGCAGAATAAATGTATTTTAACAGCTCAGGTAGATGCAAAGCAAGGTGCTAATCCGGCCTCTTAAACTGGGGAAAAGTGATGTCTGAGAATTCAGCCAAAACACCAGGAAGGGACAAGTAATAATGAAGGTGCTGTAACCTGCCCTGCAGAGGAATATGAGCTCTCTTGGTGTCTGCAAAAAAAGAAAACAAGGCAGGATCATTTTCAGAGTTTGCCAAATAAGAATGCAATAAAAAATACCATGCAAAGAAGGATCAGCACAAATTGTGGCAGTATAAGGTACTAGAAATATAACAATAAATAATACAACAGGGATGGTAAGATTTACTATACAGTACTGAAAAAAACATGCTTTGTTCTTGGTTTGTGACTGTGGAAGCTAAGCCCTGGTGTTCTTTGACAATTTTGGTTTTTATTAATTAACAGTTTAGAGCTCTACTATCAAGGTGGAAAGTTGGTGCTGCTCCCTTCCCTGAAGAGTAGTGAGCAAAAGAAAAGAAATTAAGGAAGAAAAATTACTTGAAGAGATGGAAAAACATCTCACAGCAGGGAGTCAAATTTTGCACTGGAGCAACCTTGGTTTGACTGGAGAAACATAGTAGAGGAGAAAAGTATTTGTTCTTTAATCTTGAAAGCTGAGGGGAGGAAAATGCTCCAGTTCTGATCAGAGCTGGGGGGAAGCCATATCAAGGTGGGACAAAGACGTGATCATGTAATGAAGCTGTAGGAATTTCCTGCAAGACAGGCCTCTTACTTTGGTGGGAATCTCTTTTTCAGTGCACACAGGCTTAGAATCTGGTCCTGACATACTCTGCTAAGTGTTGCTTTACTGCTCAAGAACAGTGTATGGGCTGCAAAGAGGAATGGTGCAGCCTTCAGGAAAATGAACTGGGGAACTGTAGCCCTTTGCAACGTGGGAGTTAAGTGTTCTGCGCTACTGAGAATCAGGTGCTTTGGTGCCAATATATGGATTTAGTTGCTTAAAATTAAGTCTGCTTGTGTCCCAGTTTCCCCATCTGTGAAATGTATTACTGCAATTTCAGCTAATCCTATTAAATTGTAGTACTAGTGTTTCACTATTAATATATCTTCCAGGACATGCCTCATGGTAACTTTACCCCATGGTGACTAAAATTTCTGCAAAAGAACAGGATGAAATAATCAGAAGCTTAGGGACTCTGGAACTCGCCATTTTTAATTGGTTGACTAGAAAGAAATTTTGCCAATTTTCTCCAAGTAAACACCTGATCTACCCTCACCATGAAGGAGGGAAAGCAACTTATTTTTCTGACTAGGATTTTTCCTACTTCCTCTCAACATTCCTTTTTTGGGGTAACAAACAAGCAGGATTTGGTGACAAACCTTCCCCTTTCCTTGTGAATTTTTTGTTTGTTTTATGTATCACTCTTCAAGCAAGAACTCAGGTGCCTTCAAAATGTAAAAACTCTGTAATTAAAAGTTTTTTTCCTAGGCAAGGAAGAAGCTTCAGAGGTAATTACAGTTTCGTTTCTTCAGCACTTTGTTCCATTTAGTGTTTTATTAAACCTCTCACCTGATCTTTGGTGTGTGTATGATAGAAAGAAGTTTGTAGTCCAGCCACCTCTGATAGATGATATAATCCTTTTAGCAGGCAGGATGTAAAATAGGTCCCATAACGCATCAGGATTTCCTCAGAAATCTCTGGTAAAGATAAATTTTTTTCCTAGCCACTCAGCAATCACTTAACTCACCTGTTGTTTCCAAGTGCTTCTGACCTTCAATATTTCTTCTACACTTGTGCAGAGATTACACCTACAGTCCTCAGGGACATGTACTTGGGTTACTGTCTCAAATCAGGTCTTGGGACAGACACAGTTTTTTGAGATATGCAGTGCCTGCTCTCTCAGTGCATCCTCCTAAGGCAGAAGCTTAACTTTTCACATTGCCATAAGAAAATATCAAAAGCTTCTGGGCAGAGTTTTAGGGGAAGGTTATGGCACTTGGTGCTGGCAGCTTTCTGCTGGAATAAATCATGGGACAAAGGCAAGGTTCCAAAGAGAAGGAGAAACTGGGTCCCAAAATTCCAGAGCTGTCCCAGGCTGGTATCGGAGCAGCAGTGAGAGATGCAGCTGCTTCCTTCATAACCCTTCTAATCTGAACTTGTGAATGTGATTATCTGCCAGTGCCCCTTGTCTCAGAAGAACTGGGAAATCTAATGCAGGGATTTAGAGCAGGCAGCAAGAGCCATCTCACTCCTTTTACCCCCCTTGCATAGTTACTCCCATTTCCCTCTGATTAGAAGCAAAGGTTTTATTAGAGTAAAGCTTTACATGTTCACGAATATTTGGTAACATTTTGGATGTGCAGATTTTTCCAAGATGTCCTGAATGTATTTTCATATCTTCTGTCTGCTCATGGATAGCTGCTAATGCTGAAGATTAGCCTTAAGGTCTCCAGAAATCAGAATGAGTTTCAGAAATATGAGGTTTAACCTTGTTATAAATAAGAGTGGGTAATTCGTGCTTAAATATGTAATATAAAAATATGTATAAGAAGTATGTTAGAATTGTAACCAGTTTTAAGTTAGAAACTAAAAACTTGCCCAAGGAAGGAATGTAATTCAGAGAAAGTAATGTTGTCTGGGCGAGGACAGATTTGCATGCCAAAAACAGAGCTACAGAAAATGATGAACTTATCAGAAAAACATCGAGCTGGCTGCTGGCAGGAATGGGACATCTACATCTGAATACTTCCTTCCTGGCAGAGGTGATTTCTTATCTCTGAAAATCCACACCTGGCTCAGGTGAGAACAACCAGATCGGGAGTTTCGATATCGACCATCACAAGCCATCAGATAACATCCTCTTCCTAGAACTGGTGATGAGAGATTCATCAAGAGCAGGATGTGCTCTTTGTCCACCTCGGTTTCCTGAAAGGAGAACTTCATGGATATGTTGGTCAGCGAAAATAATACACAGGATCCAGACTCTGCTGTTAAAACTGTATATAAGCCCGCTGCTGGAACGGCCTGTGTGAACAGAGGGAGGTCTGATGTGACAGAGGTCAGGTCTAGGCTCACCCAGTTCCAACCCCGGGCTTGGTACTGTCTCCTTTCTTGACCATGGCATTGTGAGCCCGAACTCTCCAATGCGAAATAAATTTTGTATTTGTTTTACTTTTAATTGGGCTTATTGCAACCTTCTTTAAATATTCATTGTTTGATAAAATCATTAAGCATTTAAATACCTTTACTGTTATTATGATAAATTATGTACAAGGACTGAAATCTAATGATGGTGAGGTGCAGAGAGCTTAAGTCTCAGGTCATATGTAATTTAGGAATGAATGTTATAGCTCTTGTTTTAGTAAGTTAAATTTTACCTGTTGTAGTGCTTTGTTTGAAACCATTTTCACCAGAGATGAGTTTATCCCATCTCCTCTGAACAATGAGCTTCTGCCACATGAAGTTTTCTCTTTCTGCTTAGTGTTTTTTTACTTTATGCACTTACTCCTGCCAGCTTCATCCTTCTTTCTCTGCATCCCCAGAAGACAGGGATGTACTAGAGCAAAATATTTGGAGTTTACAGCTCCCAGCACATAGGTCTGTGTACCCTGGGACACCTTGTGAGAGTCAAGACCTGGGAAAAAACCTAACATTTTTAGACACATTTTCTCTTGAAACATAAATTGCCAGTGATTGAAACAGACTCTGCCTGGTACATGCAAAGCCAACTTTTATTGTACAAAGCACATCTTATATACTGTTCCAAAACTACGAGTTCAACAACCGCAAACTTCAGCTTCTAGTACTACATCTTTGGCATGTCAAACAGCTACTGAATACAACTTCCTTGCCTAATCTCCTGTTAACTATCCTACTTTTTCCTTGCCTTCTCCTCTTTATTTGTCTCCTGCTCTTTTGTTTTGGCCACTGCCAGACCTGGGCTACGCCTGTCTCTCCCAGGGCCCCATGCCAACAAAAGCCATCCTTCCTGGCCATATTTTGCACCCCCACAATGAATGCCAAGCGTGTAACAACCATTTAAATAAATAATTAAAAGTGGTATGTTTCCATTCGTTGGCAGAATATTTCTTACCTATGTAATTTTTATGGTTTTCCAAGCAGGGCTCAATACACCACATACACAAAATGTTATAAGTGCTTATTGTATTATTTGCCTTTCGCAAATATTAAAATGAATGTCATATGTGTAATGTTAGAAAACTTAGTTGCATGGATACAGTTTCTTAGTAGTGTGATTTCTTGGGATTTTATCATGATATGTAGAATGCCTTTTCTCATGTAGCTAACTCAGGATAGCAAAAAGCAAGGAAGTTCCCACATTCCTGAAGTATTTGGTCAGATAACAACATGGGCCTAAGACTCTGGAAGGAAGAAGATATTGATCCGAATGTGAAACAACAGGATGACCAAAAGAATGTGGTGAGCAGAACTGGACTACAATGGATTATGAACTTTTAAAGAGACCTGCAAGAAGGAAATAGAGGCAGAATGGGAGGAACTTGAAACCCAAGGGATACCAAAAAAGGAATGTTTGCATGATGCATAGAAATCTATGAATATGTATGAGACTCGGGCATTTAACAGAAGAGGTTTGGTAGCCAAGGTGTGTCTCAGGCATCATGCCAAGCACCCGGCCATATTAATTCTCCTTGCTTTATTTCTGTCTCCTATTGTCCTTTTTATTAAACTCCTTAATAAACCTTTGAAAATTTTACCAGGAGTGAACGTCGTTTTGCACACAAAATAATTCCAATGAAGTGTTACCCTCTTTTTGAGTGGTCCATTTTCCAGGCATTCCCTCGGAGTGAGCTTTACCTCACCCAGAATCTCTCAGTGTTGTTACATCTGTAACTGAAACTAGAATGATGCAATTAAATATTGCATCATCAATCAGACACTCCCTGTTGCTTTTCATGAGATCAAGAACAACCAGCCTAAAAGGGAGAATAAAAGGAACAATCCATGACAGGTCACTGCACACATTTTCTAGAAGTGGAAGAGACCTTGCATGACTTTACAAACATGAATATGAGGACACACCTCAGGGAACTTTAGGGATAATTCCAGATCATCAGCAACCTGAAGTGCTTGGCACAACTGAAGATTGAAGGAAGCCTTCTTCTTCCACAAGGGAAGATTAGAAGTGCTCTCACAAATAATATGTGCTTCTATGAACCCTGTTTATCATACAGGGTAAAGCATCCTCACACATGGGGAGCTGCAGAACAGATATTTGAATGAATTTATGAGAACCTGAACACAACTGGGATTCAACCCCAAGTCTTGAAACTTGTAGCATTTTTCGAGAAACTAATAGATTGTTTTCCTGTTGAGGTGATTATAATATTTTATCTCATACATGAAATGTCTGATTCTCGTGAAAACTATTCCAAAGTTGTGTCTGTGATCCCTGCTAAAATCATGCTTATAAGTGATGTAATAAATGCCCTAAGTGTCTTCTATGTGGAGCTGTGGAGTTGGCTGGTTCATGTAATGAAGATATTTTATGTATTTTAGAATATCTCTAGCTATAACTGGGGTTTTTTGCTCTCATTGGAGCAGAACAAAGTGGGAGGAGATTCTCCAAAACATGACACTCTTCCTTACTACTTTTAAGGCCTTGCTGTTGCTGGACTAGCACAGCAAATCTCCTGCCTAACGCAAACCTAAGCCACTCAACCTATATTGCTTCTATCACGGTGCAGGTATGCTCAGCAGGGCATGATCCTTGTAGCTGATGAGATCTTGCCTTTTCTTTGCCTTCACCTGGAGTTCTGCATTTCAGAGACACCTCTACAGGTTGTCAGCAGGGACCTGCTTTTGAAACTAGCGTGGGTCTGTGGTTTACCGCTTTGACAAATATTTTCTTTCATTATTATTTGTTGTGTATTTTCTTTAAGGTAATTATTGGGTTGAAAATCCATGCTTGCACTTGGGTTTATTGGGGTTTTTTTAGGTTGGGTTTTTTTTTTGTTTTTTTTTGTTTTGTTTTGGTTTTTTTTTGTTTGTTTGTTTTTTGTTTTTTTGTTTGGTTTTTTTGTTTGTTTTTTCTTTTTTTGTTTTTGTTTTTGTTTTTGTTTGGTTTTTTGGGGTTTTTTTTGGTTTTTTTTTTTTGAGTAGTAGTAGTTTAACTGTTGTGACCTGTAAATTTTTGCTCCTTTTCCTTTTCTGAGTGCCTGATCTCCCCTGTTGAACTAAAAATGAGGAAGGTTGAATGAGTGCAAGGTTACTTCTCCCATCTCTTATCTCTTGTATAGTTTGTATAGAGTAACTGCTCGCAGCTGGATACTCCAGTTGGAAATATTGCTGCCTTTCAAAGGTTCTTAGGCTCTCCATTTCTATCTGAAAAGCCAGCATTTTGGTGTGACCCTGGGGGAAGTGTGTATATTGTGATATTTGTGATAGCAAAATTTCATGTGCTGGAAAGTGCATTCCTCCTGTCCTTTCTCCACAATGGAACTTATTTCTCTACTCCTGTAGTCTTGTGACTCCATTTTTTTGAAATCAAAAAATTTTCTTGCTGCAGTGGTTATGTAAGTGTGACCCATTTGTGCTTTTAGGGCTTTTGAAGGCTGAACTAGACCATTGAGATCTACCTTAACATGGATTTGATGAAGTCAGAAAAGTAGTGACAAATTAAGCAAATGACACTTTAGCCAAAAAAGTGATCCAGCCTCTTGGATAGTTCCAAGTTTGGATACTTGGATAGTAATAAACAACTGGGTAGTGGCCTACCTTATAGAATCAGAACAAAGCAGGCTTTGTGGGAAGGCTGAAATTGTTTGAAGCAATATTTTCTGTAATATGAATCCAAATAAGTGAACAGACAAAGCTTGCCATGAGGACAACTGACTCACAGGGCAAGAATCTGTTTCTCAAACACCTTAGAAATGTTATTATAGCTGGGGAATTTCTGGGCATAAGCAAAGCAGCTGGATGGTGCATTCTGCAGTGCTGCAGTGTTGTTTAGAGCCCCCAGATGGCTTATCCATAGCCAAATCCCAGCAGTCTAATGACAGCATTTCCAGAGAAGTATCTTTCAGAGGGAAGATGTGGCTGACTCAAGTACCACAATGATCCAGTAAAGGTTATTTTTGTATTTTGTAATCAGAGTCTATAGGGTTTTCCTCTATTTCTTTTGTAGTGTGACTTGTAAATACTCTAAGGAGAAGGTTGCAAAAGCTTAAATCTATATCATTAGCATTTGACTATAGCTTGCTCTTTGAATGTTTTTGTATATGTAACTTTGAATCCTGGAGAATTTATTAGGAGTATTGTCATGGGTCAAATCAATGTTAGATGATACAGCAAATCTTTCACAATCCATCTTTTTTTCTAGTGACAACCTTTTTATGTACCAGTGCAATATGAAACGCTATGCCTGAGGTGGATCTGGGCTTTGTTTTGAGAACTAGTGGTAAATAGAACTCACCATAAATTAAAACAGCTTTCCATAGATACAGTCACAAACTGCTCTGAATCTGGAGCACCAGATTCTGATCACTAAGAATAAACTGCAGGAGTTAAGGAAATTAAAAGCTCATGAGAAGGAGGAGAATTCTCTCCATCCTGGTATCAAACCCCAATTCTTCACATCATCTTTTAGGGAAAGAGGCAAGTCCCCCTCCTGAGTGTTAATGTGGGGCTCCTTCAGCTAAAACCAAGGTGTCAGCAGGAAACTGTATTTCTTCAGTGGTGTGCCAGGTGTTTTATCTTTCTTTAGTCTTTTTTCTTGCATCTGGTAAAATTGGACGACTATTTAATTAATGGTGCTTACCTCCCTGGGTAAGAGGGGCATGTCCTAAAGCAAGTGCCATTGAGCACAGCTGATTATGCACAGCATTCCTCCACCGTGTCTTTATCTTCAAAATGCTTTCAAGCACTAATTAAAATTTGCAACGGAATGGAGAAAAACATCAGTGCAGCAGTTGTGTCATGACTGACTGTGGGGCTGTGTCAACAGATGTCAGCCAAGTGCCACCAAAGAACTGTCCAAAGCAAAACTGCAGCTGTGTATTTGTCACCTCCCTCAGAAGGCAGGGGAAGATTATTTCAGATGGAGAAAATGTCAGCTTTTTGGATACTAATTGAACCTGATAACTGGGCTTCAGTGATATAATGTTGAGAGAAATGTAGAAAATCTGAGTGCTGCTGTGCAAATTGCTGCAAATTGTGCTCGGGCAGGCTGCTCGAGTGTGTTACTCAGGCTCGGCCAGGCTGCCTTGCCACCTTCTCTAATGCTGTCTGCACTTCTGCATGGATGACTGGCATGCTGAGGATGGATTTGCTCTCAGTTGACTGGGAATGGATTCTTGCACAAGTGACTGACCCACTCTCTACAGCTTGAGGTGTAACACCAACACTTGTGTCTGAGAGATGTCCGAGAGTTTGTCATTCCATGAGTAATAATCAAGCTGGTTTAGTTATCAGTGTGTTGTTGTGAGCATGACAGGCACCTCCTTGGGCTTCCCCATGTAAGGACGGGCTGGACAAATGGGCCAAATCCAAAAATATGAGGTTTAACAGGACCTAGTGACAGGTCCTGGTTTTTGGCCACAATGATTCCCTGCAGAGTTACAGGCTGGGGACAGAGTGGCTGGGTAGTGGCCAGGCAGAAAGGGACCTGGTGCTGATTGATGGCAGGCTGGACATGAGCTAGCAGTGTGCCCAGGTGGCCAAGAAGGCCAATTGCCCCTAGCCTGGATCAGGAATAACGTGGCCAGCAGGACCAGGACAGTGATTCTTCCCCTGTACTTGGCACTGGTGTGACCGTACCTTGAATACTATACCCAGTTCAGGCCCCCTCAATTTAGGAAAGATCTTGAGCTGCTGGAGCACGTCCAGAGAAAGGCAACAAGGCTGGTGAAGAGTCTGGAACACAAATCCTATCAGTAGGGGCTGAGGGAGATGGGGTTGTTTTTTCTGGAGGAAAGGAGGCATCACTCTCTCCAACTCCCTGACAGGAGGGTGCAGCTGGGTGAGGGCTTGGCTTTGCTCCCAGGGAACAAGGGACAGGACACAAGGACACAGCCTTAAGCTGCACCAGGGGAGGTTCAAGTTTGACATTAGCAAGAAATTCTTCACGAAATGAGTTGGAATGGGCTGCCCATGGAGGTGTCATTGGATGTGGCACCCAGTGCCATGGGCTGGGTAGCAGGGTGGTGTTTGGTCATAGGTTGGACCGGGTGATCTCAAAGGTCTTTTCCTACCTCATTGATTCTGTGATTCTATGATGGTGGAGGCATGTGCCTGTTGCATCAGCCTGAGCTGTAATGGATGCAACTTGTGTTTCCTGCACACTCAGGTAGGGAAATGTTGGCATTGAACTCTGCATATGCATTAGAGACTAAATGTCATCAAGTTTGGGTCAAGCAGCTTGAAAAACTATTTTAAGTCCTTTCACTAACAGTCTTTAGGACATAAATGAACAAAGTAGAACAAATTACCAGCCAAATAATACCCACTAAGAGGAAGATTAGAAGGTAATGAAAGTAAAACTGAGACTTCTGAGTGAGCTTATAAAAATATTCTGTAGAAATGTGTAATTCTGGACTGCAATACAACACATCTTTTCATTGTTTAGATATTCAAAACCCTAATTAGGATTTTTTTCTGTCTAATCTTCATTTTATATACCAGAAAGCTGAAAAAAGACCTTTTTGTCTCTCTATTTCAATCTGCAGACTAAACGTCCACACACACCCCCTCACCCATCCCTCACCCATCCCTCACCCATCCACTCTTTGCCTGCTCCAGCTCCCAGGGCTACTCCCTTCCTGGAGCACATCCTGAATAATTCTCCCAATGTATCTCTGTAATGGACCATTATTCTGAGACCTTCAGCACTGGGAAAAGAAATACATCCTTGTGCAGATGCCTGGCCTAAGGCTGATGTGCCTCTTAAATTCTGAAAATAGGTCTGAAGTGTACTGTTCAGTCCAGCAGGAAATTGCAATTCCCCAAAGCACAGACTACTCCTCTTTCACACATGGGTGTTACTGGAGAAGCAAACTACAGCTTAGGGTGGCTCTCCTGTTGCATTTACCCCTCTGTGGGACAAAACAGCTTAATTAATGTGCCAACTTGGATGTGGTTTGACATCCAAGTAATCCTGTGATCATATCCCTGCAGGTTCCATATAGGTGTCAGGGTGGAGATAGATGACAGAGCTGAAAAGTACCTCCTGAAATAGGAGAAAAACCCTACAAAATTTCAACAAAACAACTCCAAACAAAAAACAGGAAAAACCTCCTGGCATTCTCTGGTACTGCCTCAAGGGAGAGCCTGTCAAATTTCTTTATGAACAGAATGCTGTAAATTGTTCCAGACTGGAGCACAGAACATGTTCACGTGCAAGCTGGACAATTAGGAGACCTGAGCACTGCAGTGAAGTGGAGAGAGCAGCTGGGTGGATATGCTGAGAGGTTCCTACAGCTGGGACTGTATTAAATATTAAGTTCAGCTTGTGTCTAACATCTTCAGCTCATTAGAACCACCCACACTTCTATGCATGCAATGCTCTTTTCATTGCGGAGTCTAGGTCCAGAAATCAGGAAAATTAGCAGAAAATTCAATCAATTTGTGTCATGTTCATTAATGGTAGCAAACCAACCACACGTATCTAAGATGGATGAAGATTTGCTGTCACTGGGCTTGTCTGTCTCTCCCTACACCCTGCTATGGCTAAAAACCTGCTCAAAACAGTTTGGGGTTTTTTGGTAGTGCTTTGGTTCATATAGCCATAGAACTCAATTCTTTGAAAGCATTTCTTTTCGAATTACCCTATAACTCTCTCCTGTTGAAGTAATAACGTATTTGGGTATCACAATATTGAATTGTAAAATAACATTTCTTAAATATTGCAAGAAGAACATTAGTATGGGCTGAGGGCACCAATTTCTCTCACAGTTGAGCAGCCTGAAAAGTTGTTGCTGAATCAGGATTCACAGGAGGTGTGAGGGCTGGATTTGCCTGTGTTGTTGCACAGTTCCTTAAAAGTCTGCAATTAATTTCCATTGGTGCCTTATTGCTGCAAGTATCTTCTGAGCTAAAATATTTGCACCAAATTCTATTGTCTTTCTTCAGAAGTTGTTCTGCCTTTTGTGTTTGTCAGGTTTTGTTGGAAATTTCTGTGTGTGTTTAGAAGAATAATTTCAACGTAGAATTCCTCCTGAAGCAGTACAAACATATTTACAAAGCAATCCTTTTGAATGTAAATTTACAATTCCTATTTCCTACTATCTGCTGATTCCCGAGCCTTTTCTGGCACAGGAGTATTAACACATTGGAGTTGACAAAATGAATGCAACTTCCCAGGATGTCTCTTATCCCTCCACCCCTTTTCCTTTCCAGTCAGAAGAGCTAAATCAAGTTATTGAATTAAACTGGGAGGACTGGTGGTGGTTTACACTGTTGTTGTATTTTGAGAGCAACCTTTTCTTTTTACTTTCCTAACTCTGGAGAGGTAAAACCTCATTATTGAGCTGGAAGGCTTTTCCTGGTGAAACTGTTCTGAGGGATCATGAGGCCATCAGAACCTTTTTTTTGCAGAAACATCAGTCTGTGTCCATGGTATAGACCTGCAGCGTTCCTAGTTTAAGCAGTGTCTCCAGTGGCACAGACCATTTCTGGGCAGCTCATTGCCAAATGAACAACATATTTTGATCAGTTTTCCCTAATTGTCATCACGTGGAGTTTGCAGTGCGTGTTGTAACCACATTATCTGCTGCAATGACAGACTTAATTATCCTAACTAGGCTTCCTAAAAAGCCCTAACATTCTGTCTTCTGGCTCTGCAGCTCACTGGGCTCTATGAAAACAAATATATTTCAATATTATAGCTCCGTGCCATGTTCTGGAACTGGGCTGTGTGACACAACTCAGATCAAAGTGCCTAAAATAAAGAGGGTAAAAAGAATGGAAGCTTGTAAGTTTTAGAGCTCAGCAAATAGAGACAGAAGCATTTCAGTGATTTGTTTATTTAGTTTATGCTGCTCTTTCCTTAATTTGTTTCAATTGATATTTTATTTGTGTTTTAAGAACATATTTAGTCTGTACTCTGCTATTCAAAGTTTAAAACTTTGTGGCTCACATTCACCAATATAAATCTTCCTGTCTGAAAAAGCATGACTCTTGTTACTCATTTACAGGAGGAGAAATTTATGGAAAATTTATTTTAAAAATATACTTTTAGAAAAGTGTAGACTGTGTAAAATTTATGCACTTTTTTGGAATTCAACTAGTGGGAAAAAAAATCAAATTATCTCACTGCTTGGTGTAAAGGTTGGAGGCAAACAATCATGAGTAGCAGAAATTTGTTAAAAAACTGAAATGATTTGTGAGGAAAAGTCCACTGTGGTAATTTGGCTGTACAAAGTGTGGGGGCAGGAGCCTTGCCTTGCTATTCTGACAAAATGCAACAGAAAACTTAGATTATTTTTGCATTCGCTATGGGAGTAATTATAATACAATGCTAGCAGGCATTTTACAAATATTAAATTAGAAATTATCAAGATACTCCAGTCAGGAAGGAGAGTAGTAGCGACTCAAGAAATTTCCAGGGTAAATAACTTGTTGAAAGCAAATGAAAAAAAACCCAAGGGTCAGACCAGTTTTAGAACAGCAAAATGAGAAAGCAAATAACATTTGGAGCTGCAGTGCAGCTCCTGAAGCTGAACTCCTCTGCTGTCTGGAAGGCTTTGGGCTGGATGGTAACTGTGTCCCCAAGGCACATCTTCAGGGAAGGGCATAAAGACCATGTCAGCTCAGGGGAATGGAGCTGCTGGTGCATAGCAGAATTTGCTTGTGTTTTTTTAAGGCAAGACAATAGAACAGCAAAAACTCCTCACAGAGACACAGCACTGGTATGGACTTCACCATGCCGAGGCTGCATGGGCTGGACCCCATTTCTGCAATCCCACATTGTGGTGCAGTTGCAGACCTGCTTCTCTGTTAGGACTTTGAGAGATCTGGTGACATCTATCCACAGGGATTTGGCGTTTTTGCAGCAAAGAAATGGGGAGGCTTTCCTGTGGGTGTCAATGCACAGGTTACCAGAGTCTCTTGCAAAGCTGTCCAATGTTAATCTCGTTGGATGTATCTGTATTTAGAATTGTTTCTACTGATACTGGCTCACACACGAACTATGTTTGTGTACCTACTCATTTGCATGTTAATGGGGTTCTCCAAGGCTTTTCCTTCATCTTTACAATAGGAAAGTCAGGCTAATTGAAATTTATTTGACAAGCATTTATTTGCCTCTTGGGCTGGGGACAATAGTCTACAACAGCTGAGGAAAGCTGCAATGCTCATGTAAGCAGAGTTAGATTTTAATATCTGAGCATTCCTACACTGTCAAGATAAACTGGTAGAGCCAGTGAAGGGTGCACACTGATCCTTTTCCTGCTAACCACCCTAAATTGGTTTGGGTCTAGCCTGTGGTAGTGGCTGCTTCTCAGCTGTTGAGGTGGGAGCTCTTGGTCAGAGAAAAAAAGTACCTGCATGTAAAGTTTTCCCTGTCCTGTTACACACTTCTAACAGTTAACTCTGGCTGCAGAGTGCAGCAGTGACAGCCTACAAAGACCTGGCCCACTCACCACTCCATAGCATCTGGGCTATCATTAAATGCCACACATCATACATGGCTTTGTTTATTACAGCAGCTTTGGTTTTCCAAATCCCTTATTCCAGTGTCAGGGGAGCAGGACTCTTCTCTCTCAGGTCTTAGGGGGTCTTTCAAGCAGCCCCTTGCTCTGTGTGTGCCCCTTGTCCAGTGGAGCTTCTGAGCTGTGACAATTGTTGTAGCAGATCGAGGTACTCTGGGAATTACTTCCAGGCTAGGAATATTGTGATGGCTCATTTCATCAGCTGCCCACTTGGCCAGCACCATCAGTCACACTGGAGCTGGAGGTCAGGATTTCAGTGTGGAAATAACGTTTTGGGTGAATGATGATTATTTGCTGTGGGGGATGGGTTGTGTATTTTTACTGCTCATCCCCTGTGGCCTGTGTTTCCAGCTGACTACATGAGAACTGTTCTGGTGTGCATCTTCTGGGGTGCTTTTGTTTTAACCCAAATACTGGACTTCCTTTCTGTCTAGTTAGTCACCACAAAACACTGCAGGGGATTAATAACACTTCTCTAATCGCTATGTTTTGGAACATGTCTATGATTTCGTGGTCTCAGTCCTTTTCTTTCCAAATATTTAATTGCTGGGTCTTATGTTGAAGTTTTTGATTATGAAGAGTTCATTAGAAGGCAGAAGAAGCACATTCCTTACTACAGAATGGAGTATAATCACAACTGTCAAAATAAAATGAACATGAAGTGAAGCTATTGCTTTAGCTGTGCTTATAGACTCATTAACTCTGAAAACTTCACACTCCAGAGTGGTTCTTCCTGAGCATGGTGCAGTAAGAATGGGCTACCATGCTTCTGTGACCAGAGTCCAACTGGATTTTTTCTTGCTGTCCTGAGGCAGAGCTGATAGATATTTTGAAGAGCAAAAAAGGAATTTGCTTCTGGAATGGCATCATCTTTGTCTCTTACCCTGCTAATTTGGGGATAACTTGATTGGTATCTCTAAGAGGTGAGCCTAGGATTCTAAAACATTCTGCAGAAAGAGGTGAGAGATTTACATGTCTGACAAAAACGCACGATTTTGGTCAAAGTTAATATGAATTACCAGATTCCAAAAATTTCCAGAATGTGTAGATCCTTGAGTAGGAAGCATCTGATTTGGCTGTCAGCTGTTGTAGCTCCTTGTGTAAGATATGCTGCATTGACAACAACGAGCAAATGCCAAACTGATCCCCAGGCTCTTGTGCCTCACAGGAGAAACCATCCAGTGCACAGAAGAAAGCCAAGGGTTTTCCTCGAGGCAGAATGGCCTGTAGTCACAAAAAAAATGATTCTCTGCTCTCCTGTTTCTTTTCCACATGTGATATGTAGAACAGAATGAGAAGTGAGCAAACGAGAAAGTAAATTTCTACTGGTGAGGAACAGTGACCATATGTATTTGACTTCAATGAGTTTATTGGCATCTGCCTCTGAGGACAGATCTCTTTAGCCAAACACAAAGTAAAGGATGGGGGGGAAGGTTATTTTCTGAGATTGTCCAGATAACTGCACACAGGGTGGCTACAGGGTTTTATTCCCAACAGCCATTTCTTTTATTTTGGCAATACATCACTGCTAATGTTGCAAAAATATTTAACAGCTGAATCTCAGGCTTGCTGCATCTGAGAGAAGCAGTAGCAAAGTAAGGCATGAGAGTGTTAAATGCTCTCCAGGTGTAAATGCACTGTGCACGTGAGCAAAGCTGAGTCTCCAGCAAGGAGGCACTAGAGAATATTCTGAGATGGATTTTTTTTCTTTTGCTTGTCTCCACATCTGTTTGATGGGTTTTTTTCTGTTGACTGGAAATGATGTTAAAGTAAGCAGCAGATGTACCTCCTGAGATATACTGAGATACTCTGAAATCAATCTTTGTAAGCAAAGACTTTCGGAAAGCTTCGAAAAGCTGAGAGAGAAAAATAGAATATTAATAGCTGAATAAGTTGGTAAACTCTGCAACCACTTTAGAAGCACTCTTCACAGAAAGGATGTGGTAAATTTTAAATTGGTCCTGAGGGAGCTACACAGGACCATAACCAAATACAGCATTTAAATTAAAGTGTGTCAAGAATATATATTTTTGTCCCACCAGATGGGAAACTTCTTCAGCATTTAGTTAGTCATAAACTTTATGATGTTTGTTCCTATTCAAATGGAAGAATAAACCAAGACTAATATTACAGAGAAAATAGTTCCCTTTACAACAGTATTTTAATTAAACATTGGGAAAAAAACACAGGCTAAACTAACTCTGCTTGCTTGGAATAATTTGCAAGCTGAAATGATTTTATTATTTCTTGCTTCAGTATATTAGGAATAAATGGAGGACTGAAAGCAACAGGACTTCATACAAGCATTTCAAAAGCCTCAAAAAAAGAGTTTCAGAGGCATACCCCCCTGTAAATTTTACCTTAAGTGTGTTTGCATCTATTTCAACAGTTGAGTTTTAGTGTATGTTAGAGTTAATTGATTAAGCAATGGTTATGGCTATTTGTACATAGCAGACAGTGAAATAAGAAGTTTGACAGGTTTGCTGTGACTGATTAAATTCTTTCTCCACTTCCATTAGGGTTTTAAATTTCACCTTGAAAATCTCATCCACACCCTTGATGTGATTTTTAAATGACATTTACGGTGTGTGTATGAAACACAATAATTTCTGCAAGCTCTGTATTTAATAATGAGCTTGAGAAAGTATTCACAAGTAGTCTCTGGGAAATGATAATGAATTTTTCAGAAGAATCATCTAACGCTGTCAGGCACTGGTGGTGGGTCGACTCACTTTTCTATATTCTTTTGAGCAGCAAACACTATTTCTTCAGGATTGTAAAATGGAAAGGACACCTATTCTCAAACCATTTCATGGTCACACATTCCTGGGTTTGCCCTTCTGGCTGAGCTCCTGGAGAAAGCAAAAATAACAAAATGAAGATATATTTTTACCTGCAAATCCAATCAAAATCAAAGTGAAATCAAAGTCTAAGACAAGGGACAGGAACACAGCACAACCAGAAAGGAAAGAATCTCTGGGGAAACACTGGGGATATACAGACAGTGGTGACAAAGCCTCATCTTTTGTCAGCTAGTGAAGCTCTGTTTTCTTTACAGAATTTGGCCAGATATTTGCTTGTGGAAGGGAGACTGTCTCTAAGTGGCTCTGGCAGGAAGTCTGCATGTCAAAAATCAGTGTCCTCATCCTCCCAGAATATCTCTCCCTAAAGGCAGCCTCTCAAATTTTTATTTTAATTAGAACATTTTCCAGTTGCATGAGAGCCACTGTATTTTCAGCTGCTGGATGCTCCTGGATGTAGGAGAGGGGAGCTCATTTTATTCTCTATATAAGGGCTGTATGTGCTGGGTCAAAGGCAATAGTTATATGCTCTTTTTAATGCAAAAATTTTCTCTAATAGCTCCATGTGACCTATGAAGGAATTGCAGTGTGCTTATCATCACAGGATCTTGGTGGTGGGTGATGTCTGTTGGTAGCAGAACAGAAACTGTAAAATCCAGAGACAAGAATTAGAAATAGAATATCTTTTCATCTATCTATAACTTACCTTTCCCACCCTCTTCAGTGATTTTCTAACCAAAACATTGCATTTGATGGATTCAGGCTTAACTTTTGTATATTTATCTGGTTTCAAAAAAATTTTTGTTACTGATTCACAGGTGATTTATTCCTCCCCTGTCCCCTGACAACATGTTTGAACAAAAGGTAAACCTCTGATGGCTGTAAAATTTGAAGTGGGAGAAAATGTTGGTGTTGTGTTTATTTCCAGTACTTTTTAACTCCTGCTCAGGGAGACAGGCAAACACAGCACTGCACAAAATGTGCCCAAAGCTACAGTTCTTTCATTTCCTGCACAGTGCCCATAAGAGGAATTATTAAATATGGTTTTCACAAGGCAGGTATTTGTTTTTTGAATCGGGATTGGGAGACATGCTGGCGCTTAAGAGATTTATATGCTATTGCTTCTTATAATTGTTTCTGTAAATGGATGTGAGAATTGAATCACTTAGCATAATTTGCTTGGCTGGAAAAAAAGTAAGGCATTTAAATTGAGATTATTTTCAGAGCCAGGCAGATGATCTGTTATTCCTGAGAATGCCTTGGTGTTAGGGTTTATTACTACATATTTACTGTTGCCTTTTCCATGGGAAAGAGGCAAAAAATGTACAAATAGCAGCTCATGCTGTCAAAACTCTGGGATATCTTTGAAAATGTGTGTTCTCTATATGTGAAAGATTTCTTTTCACAGAGGCTAGTCATATCCTCAGATTTTACTAATTTTGCAAGCTCAGTTGATTTCACTGGTTCCAATTTACCTGGCACCAGCTGTGAAAATCAGGATCCTGGATGTTTGTACTCCAAAGACAAGAATCTCTTGTTGAATATTCCGTAATCAAAACTGGGTGTGTGTATGTTCATACTCACTATGAAAGTTTGCAATTCCTAATTTAGCCATTCTTGCAACCATTTTTTCATATACATGGTATACTATTATAATTTATGGATGCAATTTTACTTCCAACACAGAGTTAAATCTTATTTTAAGGACACCAAATGCAGTCTATGTCAGGTTTTTTGCAAGTAAAGATAAATAGTAATTTTAAATAATTAACATTTGGATTTATTCACATTTCTCCCAGTAAAAATGAAGAAGTTTGAGATACTGAAAAAATACATTATTCATTATTTCATCTCAGAAATAAGAAAATTGATATGATATTTGGCATTGACCATAAAACCTCATTTAGCAGCAGTGTTCTGAAATTACCTAAGAGGAGAAATATGTTTAGTCAGATCACATTATTACATCATAGTGCTACAGAATAACTTAATGTCCTCCTGATTATTTTGTTGGACTTTAAGATATTAGTTTATTTTACTCATTATTTTTCCCTCTTGAAATT
Organism: Erpornis zantholeuca; assembly: GCA_013400515.1. NCBI lineage: Eukaryota > Metazoa > Chordata > Aves > Passeriformes > Timaliidae > Erpornis > Erpornis zantholeuca. Next base: position 55,966 of record VZTN01000015.1, read on the forward strand.
AATATTTAGTGAGCAAAGTTACAGGAAAAGTCCCTCTGTCAAGAGTGGTTTGTAAATTGAAGCTATTGAGTAAGCATGAGATTTTCTATATTAGTTTTTGCTCTGCTGTTGTCCCTGACTGAAGGAAAGTACTCTGTCCTAGTACTCTGTGAGCCTTGACAGGTTTATCCTCAATAAAGTTCTTGAAGAAACTTTCCATCCTTGTTCCCAGAGAAAGCAGCTTTTATTGTAAGCAAGTCTGCAATGTTTGAAATGTTCCAGTTGCTCTCCTTGGGGCCGAGAGGTTCTTCTTTGGCAGGGAGATAATAAAGACATTAAGATGCAGCATTACTCTACTCTTGTAATCTCACAGTAAAATCATTAACTCTGGTAGCTGGATACAGGGCAAAAGGTCTGTTTGAAGAACAGGCTGTCACTAATTACTGTTTGTGATTGAATCTATTGATAGGCCAATGCAGAGTCAAAAGGCTGTAGTCTGTCAGAGAACTGTGCTCCTGGCAGCAAAGCTCCCCTTTATTTCCATGAGCCCACAATTAACTCATTTGGGCAAATACATACTCTCCTTTGGCAGGAATCTGTTGCTCTAGAGTTGATTGCTGGGTAAACCCACAAGACTCTAAACTAATAAAAAGCACAGGTAATCCTAGGTGAAAACTAGGGAAATAGAAGTTGATATTAAAGTGTGATTTCAGTGAAAAACACTGCATATTCTCAGCGGAGGTGATCGTAACTCTTGGCCCTTTACATCCCTGGCTTTTCCCAGCAATGTAAACCAGTACATT
>VZTN01000015.1:56804-87710 GCA_013400515.1 Erpornis zantholeuca
AGTGCTTTTACTAATGTTCATACTCCCCAAATTACCCTGCAAACTCTGCAGTGATAATGTCATCCAGGACACCCATATTTCAACAGGAATTGCTCCATTACTGTCTGAGCTTGGTTTGAGCTCTCAAAGTGCAGTATTGCAAAAGACAGACAACTTCAACTGCATAAGGTACTAAAAAAAAAAAAAATATATATTTTTTTTAGCTGCATCTTGCTCCAGAGGCTTCTTTTCCAAAGCCAAGCAAACTCTTGGTTTTGCAAAACATAAAGAGGATGGCTATGATTTCAACCAGTGCCATGAAAAACATTTAAAAGGTTTCCTTTACATAGAAATACCTTCAGAAGTTGCTTATGTCTTAATATTTATTTAAAACATTAATATTAGATTACATCAGATAATTTCCATTTCTTTTTTTGCAATAGATTCTGTTTACTCTGAGGTCATTCTGTAGCATGGGGTTCAGGGCAGCAGGGGTGNGGAGGTGATCGTAACTCTTGGCCCTTTACATCCCTGGCTTTTCCCAGCAATGTAAACCAGTACATTTGCAATATCAATTTAACATCAGTGCTTTTACTAATGTTCATACTCCCCAAATTACCCTGCAAACTCTGCAGTGATAATGTCATCCAGGACACCCATATTTCAACAGGAATTGCTCCATTACTGTCTGAGCTTGGTTTGAGCTCTCAAAGTGCAATTACATCAGATAATTTCCATTTCTTTTTTTGCAATAGATTCTGTTTACTCTGAGGTCATTCTGTAGCATGGGGTTCAGGGCAGCAGGGGTGTTTCTGGTAAACTCTTGGAGATTCTGTTCTAAAATAAATCCAACACTCACCAAAATCTAATGTTTGAACACTACTTTTACCTCGTGTCACAATTTATACTTTTTTTCCTGTTATTTTGTAGGTTTTTTGCTTCTTTCTTTTCCATGTCTTGTAGCTTCTCATAAAAGGTTTCATATAATGGCCATTAAGATCAGCAAGAGACACTGCAGTTAAACATGATAATGTTCATTTATTCTTAAAAATCCAGGTGATTTTTAAAAGGAAAAATTCACCAAACTCATTAAGCTAAAGACTGAGACATTTTACCTGGGGAGATGAGGTTTCACTCCAGTGATGTATGAGACTAATTAAATGTGTTGTCTATAGCATAGCAGGCATATTGTAAATTTTATTATACTTGTAATATTCAGTTTATATATTTTGGAGAAATAATTTGCACACCCAGAATTATGTAAGTGGAAGTATTTCAAATTATAGGAGAAGAAACCTCAGAGATTCAATTCAGGTTTGATGAGCTCTTGTTAAGCTCTTCTCTAGGGCTGCAGAAGTAGTTTTGACTCAAATGTTCTATGCAGGTCAGGATGTGCAGGAGCTATAAATGAGAGATGAAGAATTTTCAGGTGGGTAAAATGATTTTATTAAACTGTAGTTGTTGAAAGATCAACAGCAGCATCACAGAAGCGGGAAAACTAAAGGTTTTTAAACAAATCTGTTCTTGGTCTCCAGCACATGTCTGAAGAAAGAATCAGGTGATGTTTTGTGCCATGGAAATGTCAACAAAGGGGAGAATTATAATTTGAGGAAAACAGCCTTTGTTTCTCGACACAGGTGCATGAAGAACATCTGATTTCTTAACATTTCAGCCTAGCAACCTTGGTAAAAAAAATAGATAATAATAAATATATATCTAGACACACATATATAGATCCAGCTGAAAAATCATCTGAAATTTACACATTATATTCAGAGAAAAGCATATATTGTCTCTCTTGGAGGACAGTCTGGGTGATGTGAATTATTTTGTATTCATAAATTTTGACAGGTTCCCTTTCTCTCTGAGAGAAAGAGAAATTCCAGAAACAATACTATGTGCACTAAAAAAGAAAATGGAAAAAAGAAAATAAAAAGGTTGGGAGGGTCAAAACAATTTTCTCAATCTGGAGAAATCTGTAACTCAGGGGGAATCCACAGGTAGCTGGTTAAGGCTGCTCTGTGCTTCTGGGCAGTCCTGGGAGTATGATCCATTATTACTACCATATAAATCTGAGACTTAAAGCCTTGCTTCTGAAAGATGTAGGCATCGGTCTCATTATTCAATCATTCTTATTTTTAAACCGAGGGAACTATTTCATGGGTTGGTGGTTTGTTGGTTTTTTTCCTTTCCTTTGCTGATCTGGTGTTTGTAGCCTGTTAAAATTTGTTATATTTGTAATATGTAATTGGCAGTGAAATGAAAGGCTGTCTAAATCAAAATAATCATTTAGATAAGCTGTGTCCTCAAAACACTTTTTTCCTTCTACTAAGAAAGCAATTATTTGAATACTGCTGTGTTCCTACCTGCCACATCCTTTTCAGCAACTTGTTCAGAGGCACTGCAGACACAGCACAGTAAAACCAAAACAGCTCTTTTGCCATTTTTCATCACTGACAGCGCAGCTAAACCTTCATGAAAGCTCTGTCTCCAGAAGAGCAGGTGCCTGACAGCAGAGCTGCTCCCAGCTGCAAGGAACAGAATTGCTTTCTCAGAGCCAGGGACTTCTATTAGGTTGAAAATTTAATTTCTAGATGTTTGCTGAGGGATCCTTTGTAGCCCTTCCACTGCTCAGTGGCCATAAAGAAGCCTGTAGTGAAAGGGCAAAAGCAATGCTGGTGATTGGCAACCACCATCACCCTTCCTTTTAATTTAGGATGCTGGAATAAGACTCCTCTATGTGCTGTTGCTTAAGAGCTGTTCTTTCACAATAAAGGCCTTGTGTGACCATAAAGTGGAAGAATTTCTTTTCGTGCCAATATCATCCCATGTACAATTTATGAGGCAGGGGAGTTAAAAAGCAGAAAAGAACTTAAGACATATTCTGTTCTTTGAATGCAGAAAAGATTTTCCAGCCTTTCAGGAACACAGGTGCTGGGTCTGGAAGTGGAGTCAGGCAGAAAAGGGAAGCTGTCACAACAAGGATGCAGTGTGGACCTGGGGCACATAAGCTACCAGTGCTTTCAGAAGTTTTGACACATCTTCAAGGATCATAAATCTATTTTACCTGAAATTGCAGGTTCCCAAATCCTTGTTTAATTCTGTGGGGTGACTTTGAAAGAAGTCACTTTGCTGGTACATTTTTTAGGTGCTTTGGCTTGTAATCTTAGTGTACGAGCTGTGACAGAGGAAGGGAGAAGGCCAGAGCAGCACAAATCTGGTGGCAGAAGTACCAACACTGCTGCCCATGAATGTGAAACCAGTGTCTCCTCAACAGTAAACATACTCAGCACCTCTCAAGAGCAGACCCTTTTAGTGTCACTGGAGTTTATAGGTTTTGCTCCATTGAATTATATAAATAACTACAAGTTACAGCCTTGTAAAATGCTAAATGTCCTTCTGAGGTTGCTGAAGGCATTCGGTTCCCATTGACCTCCAGATGAACTAAAGAAAAGCTCATGTCAAAGGGAGTTAAACACACTGAAAACATTTCCTTCTCCTTGGGAAAATGGTGAGCATTAAGAAAAGCTATTGTAACAGATATCTAGTCTGGATTTTCTTCTTGTGCTTGTTTCTATTTGTATGTGAATATATGTATGTGCATGGATCCTACAGCTATGAGTAAAATACAGGAGAAACAATGCTCACCATAACAATTAATAAATGTGGAAAAATTATAATTGATGTAAAGTGGCTGTATTTATAGGGGAATTGCTCCTTGTAAATTACATATTCCACTCAGAGAAGTTTTAAATTAAGTTATGTGTAAGCATTGATTTTTCTCATGAGCCATAAATCTATAACTTAGAGAGAAATCCTTTTGTGTTCAGCAGCATTGTTAGGTTAGGAATTTTCTTGTGTAACTGTGAACTTATGGACTTCCATAAAAGCAGCCTGTTGCTGCACACAGGGACTGTTCTACCTCTGACTCCCAGGGGTGACTGATGTCCAGTCTGAATGCAGGTGGTGTCCTTGAGTTTGTGTGCTTGCCAGTGAGGATGCTCTGGTGTGCTTTGACAGGGAATGATTGTGCTGGATAACAGCTATAATGGATAATGTGCCCAAACCTGCAGAGGTCAACCCTGACAAGATATGTGCTTGTCAGGGGTTACAAGATTAAGTTCTTCAGGTGACCTCAACCTGTGGTTACCACCTGAAAGTTGAAAGCAAAGGAGACCTTGATTAATGAACCTCGCCAGCCACTTGTTTCTCTATCACTTGAGTTCTGTCTCCCAGACAGGCTTGTTTTCTGAGCCCAAGAATCCTAAAATGCAGTGATACAGTGCTCAGGAACGTGCTCTCTATGGCCTTGTGTCGAAGACTGCTATGGCAGTCTCTCTGGAACAGTTTGTCTCACGATATTTTCACTTTAAGGCCTCCCACTGCCTCCCATCACTCACTTTGATGAAACTGGCTCTCTGCAGGAAAGTCCTCCCTTCACAAGGTGGGTTTTAGGGCTTTTGGTTGACTCATAAGGGTCTTGAATCATGTACAAAATGCCCCCCTCTGCTGATGGTGTCTGGGCACCAGTGACAGTGCTGGGCTGGGAGGCAATGTATGCACAGCAGGCACCCAAGGAAACAGTGCAGCATCAATTCTTGCCCATGGGAAGCTGTCCACAGAGTCCTGGTCTGACAGGATCGACTAATTTCACACAACCCAGGTGCTTCTTTCCTGTCTAACATCAAATTCTCTTGGTTTCTTTGGATGCTGGGGTTTCCCTTCATATTTCTGCTTCTGTATCAGGGTAATTGTATTTTAGTTTGCTTGTTTACACCATCTCAAAGGCCATGTTGCTAATTTCCTAAATTCACTTAGAATTTCCAGTTGCTGGTCATTAAGCCCTGGTTGTTTAAATTGCCCTCTGATTTATTCTCTTTTTCTTGCAGCACATGCTGTTACTTTAAAAAATTTTTCGTTTTCAATCCCAAATAATTATCACCACCCCCACCCAATCCCCCATTACAAAGGGTATATTTTGGAGTTCATGATTCCAGAATATGTTGCTACTTTCAAAAATCTGTGAAACACAAAGAGTAAGATTGACAGATGGTTGTATTTACAAAAAAAAGACTCGGCCTCTTACTTCAGAGACCACAACACAGTTACAGCTGAGACACTGCTGAGGTAGAGTGATGCTCCTGGGAGTTTCTTCAGGGTCTGGCACTACAAGGAAAACAAAAGACACAAAATAACCAAACTCGAAGGGCACCAAAGACAAAACCCTTTCCATGCAGGGTTTGTGTTAAATGTCCTAAATGTTTTCTTCTTAGCTAGAAATACATTCCTGAAGTCAAGGAAGCTTTAGGGGGAGGAAAACAAGAAACCATACCAGGGGAAAAAGTTGTGAACATATTCCAATTAGTGTGTTAGAGGAACTTAATTTTTTTTAATTGTTCTACAAGGTGTCTTTTACTGATAATCCAATTCGCCCTCTGAAAATACAAGGGTTTTAGATGTTTTGCAAGAGTTGTTTCAGATAATTCTTTATCATGAGAAATTGCTCGAGGAGATACATTGTGAAGTCTTCCTTCATTCACTGATAACTTCAGACATTTAAGAAAGTGAGAAATAAGATTATTTGATAAAATCATTACTTTTTCTGCATTTCAAGATTTTAAAGGAATTGATTAATTTTAAAACAAAAAATCTTCAAGATGTCATTTTTCCAGAATAACCCACAAGTATGACTGAATCGATTTGCCTTGGGATCTGAGGAAATTGCCTTTTTTTGGCATGTTTTTAGTTAGGAAAAGCAGTTCATGGACAGACATTTTTCATCCTTGAGGGATGCTGAAAACGATAATTTTTCATGATGCAATCAAGTGACTATATGATACTCGCATGTGTAGTAAAGTGAGTTTTTATATGCCATTAATTATCAGTTTCTGAAAGTAGATGAGGAATGGTTCAGATGCTCAGATGATCTGTCTGGGATGATTTGGTCTGTAGTGTGGGGTATGATTTATCTCCTATCAGCCAGAAAACAAATCTCTCTTAAAGATTAAAAGTTAAATTCTCCTGTGAACTCCGTGACAAGAAACTTGCTACATTCCTCCTGTGTCCCTTAGCATTTTGCAGTGCCCTCTTAAGGATGACAGAAATATTGCTCAGGATGGCTCCTTGCAGCCATAATTCTTTTAAAATATTTAATTTTGAGCAAACAGAAACCCAAACAAGCATCGAAGGAAAGTGATATTTCAAAGGTGATTAAAAATTAAGAAAGGTGTATTTTAAATAGTTAAGAAATTGTCTTCTGTCACCTCATGTATGATCTTTGGGACAGCAGTGAGTTACACTCTTTTCTTCTGTTCAGAATCCCATTTCAATTCCAGCCATGCAAAATTAATGTATTTCATTCAATCCCACTTAAGGCTACGCCACAGCACATGTTTTCCCTACAATACATGGGGTTATTTCCTTCCAGATCTGCTGGAGCCAAGGCTTTAGGATGAGATCAGCAATATTAATGGGGATCCAACAAATCAATGCAGCCACGGCCCCGAGCACCAGCAGCGTAAACATTGGCTCTCATCTGACATGCAGCAGTGTCAGCTTGTACTTGGGCACAGCTCCTGCAATTTGTTTTCATTTGTGTTGAACCACCGGAGTCTTTTGTGCTGCCATTAGCACTTTGGAAACATTAGGGAGAAAAGTGAGATGGATTCCAATCCACAGAAGTTCAAAATCAAGCTAATGTTTTGTAGCCGAACATGAAATTCTGAGAAGCTCAGAATTCTTCAGAGTAATTTCTCCAAATTCATTGTAGAAATCAGCAAATCACTATTTTTCTGCTTTCTCTTAAGTCTGAAAAGGAGAAGTTACTTCTCCTGACTAGATACTGTATTTTATATTCTATATACAGCCTGCTCAAACTGAGCCCTCATTTATTCCTCAGAGTACAATGTCTACGAAATGACTACAGAAAATAGTATCTGTGAGAGAGCAGGATGTAGCCAGCAAAACTATCATTTGAAGTTTACCACACAAACATAAGTAAATATAATTTCTTTAAAATACATCATTTTTCTTTGAGGTTAGCAGGGAAACCCACATAGTTCTCTGTCCTATTTTGCTTTCTGTGCATGCTGTCAAGCTTGGTAAATTTTTTAGCAGCTGTCAAAGTAAATTTATTACCAAGGAGGTCTATGTTCTTGTGCAATCCAGAAGGGAAAAGCCCTGCTGACTTAGTTTTGCTTCAGCTTTTGTCTTTACTACAATAAAAGCCCCATATAGTTAACATTCATAAACAGTAGTAGTTAAACAAAATTTTTCATCTGCTAGGGTGTAAAATATGAGTGTGTTTATATCTAAAAACCAATTTAGTAATAGCCCACTTTTTAAAAATTCTGCTTTGATCATGTAGTCTGCTAAGAATGGAAGTGTTAAACTAATGGAATGGAATTTGAGAGCTGGGATGGGCACAGCACAACTGAAGGTGCTCAGAAACAAGGGAATTTCTGATGATGTTTGGCTGAGGGAGCCTGAAGTTGGGTGAGGGAGGAAAGCTGCCAGATCCATCATTGAGGGGTTGGGGGATGTGTTCCCCACTGCTGTGCAGTGAGATATCACCCTAAATGTCAGCACTGCAGAGAAACCTCTAAAAAAACCCATAGAGAATATGGCACAAAAGGAATAAAATCAAAGAAAAAAAAATACTGTCTTACAAGGTGTTCAAATTTATTAAATACTCCAAATATCCTTATTTTTTTGGGTAGACAACATGAGCTAAACTTCATTCATGGATCTGGTTGCTCAGCAGCAGTCTGGACTGTGCCTTACCCCCCTCTCTCCCTTCTGCTCCAGAAAAGCTGCCCTACCTTGTTCTGACATGCAACCATCTGGTCCAAGTTTGTGAAGAGAATTCTTTACTGCTCTGCAAGTCTGGGTCACTGGCAAAGCACTTCTGTGTTGTCACTCCTGAGAAATTAAAGTTCAGAGAGTCCCTCTCCACACTTGTGAGGAGCAGTCAGGGCTCTGAGTTATAGTGACAAACAACAAGAGGCAGGAGGAAATTAGAAAGATTTATTTTTCAGTTCATTTCTGCAGAAACGTGCATAGCTTTGCTCCCAACAGCCTTCATTTAGACGAGCATGTCTGTACCTATCAATTTCCACTCAAACAAGAAAGCTTGGAGTTCATTTAAAATTAAAGCACACATGTTTTGAAAAACAGCAATAAACAAGCAAAAAACCTACTGACCCCCCCCAAAAACCACCACACATGGAAATGGAGCTATTTGAACTTCCAAGAGTGATGCTTCTTTGAATTCTAGGGAATGTAAAGAGATCCCCACATGCTGATCAGCTCCTGCACAGAAGGGATGAGGAGGGGTGAGCAGTCAAGAACCTCATTTGCCATACTGTCCTGGACCTGTGCTGACCTTGACTGGAGTCTTTTATGATTGTGTGATCCCTCTCAAACACCTGGATTCCTTATCTTAGCATTATTTACATTTTATTGATCAACTTTAGCATTTTTCACACGTGAGAACCCACTTCCTGGATCAGTGTCCATCTGATGATTGTGCCACGATGACTTGAGCTTTGCCACTTTAGTTTTACAGCAAGTTTAATTTAATTCAAAGTCAATAGGATCTATCTGCCTCAAACTGATTTTATTTCTTCCTCAGCAGGAGGAATAAATGAATGGGACGAGGGAAGATTAACTCAACATGAAAAGTTGTATCATTTGCTACCCAGGTCTGCTAATGAGAGTATCATTATTACCAGTTTTATTCTGTTTGCTACATCAGTTCTTTATGAGGATTGGATTAATATGGCTTCAGGTTAGGTTTTATAGTTGTTACATTTTGGGGGAAATTATTATTTGCATAATATCCGTATTATCCTTTATTCTTTGCCTGTGTTTTTCAAATTTGCTTTGTCTTGCATAACTAATATCACTGATGTGAGTGATTGACCTAAATTTACTAAAAATAACACCTTGGTACACTCTTTAATATATTTTCTGTGCAAAATGTTTAACTTTGTTGGGGAATGTAAGAACAGAAAATTGCCCCTTTTTGCAGTCTCTAAAAGAATTCCAGAGTCCTTAATAAAAGTATTGCAGTACAGTTTTATAAAGGTCTCAATAGATTTACATGGAATATTTTAATTTTTTTAAATTTTTATGCAGTAAGGTTGCAATTTGTGAAGGCTTCAGCAGTGATCCAACTCCATACCTCCTGAAGTCAGCAGAAAACAGTGATTGATTTCAGCAGGAGTAGAGTGAGCCAAAACCAGGTAATTATGAAAATTATACCTAAGTGGGAGTAGACCTAGGTTAAATATTGAAAAGTGCCTTGCTGAGTGAGGACTATGAGTGCTATTGATTTTTATTATGGGTGAATTTCTCTCCTGTAACTCCCCATGCTTCCAGCACTAAGTGTGGAACAGCATTTTGGTGTTTCTTGGGCTTGGGTTGCCTTTCAGATTAGGAACTGTGCACCTGCTCAGTGTTTAGTGGTCACACACTAAGCCATCCATAAATTAGATCGTGGCTGCAGAGGCCCCAGTGATTTAGGTCTCCACCTTGGTTGTTACCCACATTCAGGCAGTGGCACTTGCCATGGAAGTGCTGCCCCAGGTTTCAAGGGTGAGGGTTTCGAGGTAATTAGTGTTGCTGCTTTTCACAATGCAGCAATCTGGAAGCGGAAGGCAAAGTAGCACATAAAAACTGATAAAAATAAATTTCTGCATCAGCTGGAGCTAAAGCCTCAAATCTTCTAATCTACCAGGCTGAAACCTGCAATTTGTTCTCATTCAAAATTCCCAGGGAAGTAATGGGCTTATTTCAACTCCTCTAACATTGTCATTATGGATGCTCATTTCCAAACAGAAATGAAACCCTTGTACATGGTCTGTGTGCTTTAAGGGGTTAGAATCAGGATCTGTAACATTCACTTGAGTCTTTTTACATAGGAAGGATAATGGGAAGGACCAGAAAAGAATAAAAGTCAGCATCATTCTGATTTCAGTTTGGGGATTTTGTTCATGTAGCTCCTACTGTAAATTTAATCTTCTGTTCTGATTTTGTGGCATCTGACTTAGTTTCTTTAGTGTTCTCTGTGACCTGGTTATCTCTATGATCTCTATATGAAACTTGCAGAATTGCTGCTAGTGAGTTTCTCTAAATGTTACTGATATTGGCTCTGTTCTGACTTCAGCCCTTCCCTTCCCTGCCTTTGCTTCCACTTTTGTGCCATCAGCAAATTTCATTCCTCTACTTTATATTATCTTGTTTTGAGTTATTGACACATAAAGTATGGATGTGTTGGGGGCCTTGATGACGCCACTGGTATCAAGCTGGCAGCTCTGTGAATCTCAAATTGCTTCTATGCCAGGTACCTTTTTCATGTCAAACTAAGAGAATTTGGAGTGGAAGATTTCAGATTTTTTTTCCTTTTAAAAGGCTCAGTTCCTCCTTAGGTAAGATGTGTATTTGTGCAATACTCCTTTTGCCTTAGGCAGAGTTCTTTTGGACATTAGTTCTGTTGCATAATAGTCTTGTAAAGTAAATAAAATATTATCTTCACATATAATAAAACTGACGACAAGCAGCTAAGACTTTCTAGGATAATGCTGGAAATCTGTGTGCACCTAGGATTTGAACTTTTCATTCTGACCACATTACTTCCTTCATTATAACACCATGTGATCATAGATATCCAGCATATCAACCCAGCAGGACTCAATTAAAGAGAGAATAGTTAATTATTATAGCTTTCAATTAGTATCTACTTTTAATAGATTAGATTCCTGCAAAGCTTTTGAGACGTGGTTTTTTTTTTTCACTCAGGTTGTATTTTTAGGAGCTGTATAATGTTACCTTATGGTAAGGAGAATAATAATTAGCATCTTCTTGTTAATTAAATCATGCAAATGTCCTTGATGTAGACAGCTATGGCACTTCTTCTAGAGATGCCAGGTGAAACATCCCCTAATGCTGCTTGGGAAGAGCTCCCAGATAGGATAAGGTCTTGCTCAGGACTAGGTGGGTACAGCCTGTTATGGGTTGAGTTATAATTTTTTCCTTGTGTAGGGCAATGTACACTGGGATAATTGTATGAAGTGAAATTGCAGTGGCATTAAAATGCTCTAAAAAGAGTCAGATGTATTTCATGTTTGAAGTTTGGTTGTGAGATTTCCTGAGTGAATTCCTAGCTCCTTGAAGCCAATAGCAAAACTTCCTCTGCCTTCAAATGCAACATCATTTTACCTCATATTTATTTGCCTGAGAACATCCAGAATGTTTTCAGACATCATCATCATCACCACCAAAACATTCTCATAGTGCCAGTGGGACCAATTTACTATCTTCAGGGAATAATGTTTTGTCAGTCTGTCATATTATTTAATGCTATAAAACAATCTTCATTATAGGTTCTCTCCTGTTCTCTATCTTACAAAATATTACTATCTGATTTTTCTTTCATACTTAAGCCTCTGTATTCTGTTAAGACTTTGATATACTTCAATACCAAAATACCTTTTTGACAGAATTTTTCCTTCAATGCCAAATTTTTTCTCTGTGTATGCTACCACATATCTTTAGGAAAACTTCTGTTGCCTGTGAGTAGAAAGGAGATAGTGCATTCTTTAAAACCTTAGATGTACCTTCATTTACTTGATATTCTGCTATTCGATGTCCAGGATTTATTGTTCAGCTTTCTGTTTGTTGTATACAGAATAGAGAGTAGGTGCTATCTCTGATAAACCAGGGGTTCTCAGGAGGAGAATGGATGAGGATTTTAAGGGTGAAGGACCTTCCACTTTTCCAGGAAGCTTAACATACTTGTTTTGACCTGGCCAGAAACTTAATATCAAATACTGAAAGGGAACAATTCATAGGAGAGAAATTAAGTTGTAAAACCTCAAGAGAAATGCTGACAGAAGCAGCAAAATGCAGCAATAGGAGTCTGCAAAATGCAGATTGGGGAGACACTCAGCCAGCTCTTGTGTGCCCAGGCAATCTTTAGTTGGTAGAGAAAGTTACCCTGTGGCTCTTGCTTAATTTTTAATTTAGATTTTGATTATCTTGATGGTTAAGTGCTGTCAATACTCTTTTTAAATTTGTAGCTTGCAAAAGTAGAAAAGCCCTTAATATAGAGGGGGTCAAATCCATAGCTAAAGACTTCCCAACCTGATGAAAGTTTAGTGCCCAATATATGATGTGTAAAGCACCATGACACATATGAAGAAAAAATAGCTTTGTTTTTCCTTGGTTGAATCATCAGTGTGGTTTCCCCTGAGGCTTGAGGTGACCTGTATCAGCTCAAGAACTGTGATGCTATGATATTAAATGAAGGTGAAAGAAATCTGCAGTTTTAAATGAAAATACAAGTTTTTTTTCACTTTTTTTTTCCCCCTAGAAAGTAAGTCTTTATTACCTTCAGCCACTGAAGAGATATGTACAGAAATCATGTACCAGCTACAGAAGCCTACAGAGCTGATGCAAAGAATTTACAGAAAATATTTTAATCTGTGATATTTTAGGAGTTTCTCCCTATTCCCACTGCAGCAGGGTTGTTTTTTCCTATGGCTCTACCATTTGTACAAACGATTTGTAAACAGGGGAAATAGCAAAATTAATCAAATGAATTATTCACAAAGGGATTATTGGCTCAGTTCAAGTATTTCCTTGAAACAAAACTAGAAGTTGTCAACTCATATATTTTGCTACAAGAATCAAAACTGGTTTATTTAAAAGAGTTTTTAATAACAGAAGAGACAAAAGGAAAACAATCTAACAGAAGTGAAGAGTATGCTGGTTGTCAGCTAGTTTGGGGTGTCAGCTTTGAAAAAACAGAACAATACACAAATGTAAACCATCAGGGGATTTAAATTCTATTGTCTCTGTTGTACCTCTTGAGAATATTCAGTCATAACATTTTCAGAAGTGCATAAATGAGTTTAAAATGTTTGTTTCTTTGGGAGGAGGCTTTGGTGCATTTAGACATAATGGTCTCACAGGGTAGCTGATATTTCCCTATGGTGCTACAGGGTGGTTTTACTTGAGATGTAAGGTAAAAACTGCTTTTTTTAATAAAACAGCTGAACAAAAATTTGAAAAACAAGCATCTATAAAATGTAAACAGTGAGATGTTTTAGTAAAAATTTCATAATAAGAGGTAAATAGATCGTTCATTTTTATTTTAATGGCTTTTAAGATTGAAAGATAATAAAGTGAGAGTATTTTTATGATCATTTTGTTCTTCAAAAGTGTAGCACATCTGATTATGGAATTATGTATGACTCCTTGATTATGGGATTTTGATTAATCTATTAACTTGAAAAATAATGAGCTGAGCTATCATAACATGAGGTACAGTCTTCAAAATGAAAAAGACCAGTTCCCAGCCTTTCTTGAGAATATTGGGCATCACACCTGCTACCCTGACACACATTTTTTTCACTTTCTGTCACACTGAGGGTTGGGGTTCTCATGTAGAAACTTGTTTGCTCGCAGAGATAAAGCCTTTCAGTGGAGGGGAAATGTTAGAATTATTAATCCTGAGGAGTTCCAATATGTCAGATCCTGAGGATCAATCAAAAACTAGATTGAGCTGCAAAGAATAGAAACAGCCAATGGCATGAGGGCAGCACTTCATTTTGGGGGCTGATTTGAGCCCCACTGCTCCAGAATGGACAGTTTTGTCTTTGCTTTTGTTTTTTCCCCTGGTTTGTATATTCTTAATAGAAAATAGTCAGCAGTGTTTCTGAATCCTGCCACTATTTACATTCACATGTGTCTTTATTAAGTAGCCTGGCCTAGTAGGATAAAACAGGAATGGGATGTGTCCTGGCCCCAGAGCTGATGTTTTATCAAATACTCCAGTCATTTCAGGTGCAGGACTGTCATGGAATTACAGGTTTGGTTAGAAGAGAGAGACCATCTCTCACCTTAGAGACCATCTCATTCCACCCCTGCCATGGCAGGGACACCTTCCACTATCCCAGGTTGCTCCAAGCCCTGTCCAGCCTGGCCTTGGGCACTTCCAGGCATCCACAATTTATCTGGGGGACTCCACAATTTATCTGGGCAACCAGGTCCTTACCACCCTCACAGGGAAAGATTTCTCCCCAATATCCAAGGTATACCTGCCCTATTTCAGGGCATTAGGGCCTCAATGCCTCCACAGTGGCTGAAGAATTTTGACAATCCTTAAGAAGTTAAAGATGAGACTTTTAAAAGTAGAATAATTGAAAGTAGATTAAAAATTGCTAGTTCTGCATGTAAGTTTACAGGGGATGGATTTGGTCAAATAGCTGATCTTGGAGGAGGATAAGAAAAGTGTGTGACAGTTTATTGCTCCTGTGTGAGAAGAAGCTCACAGTGAGTGTAAGAAAGATGTTGCTGATTTGACAGATGCAGGAGGGCAGTTCAGGGGTCTTGCCCTGGATCAATACCCTGCAAAACAGAGCTTAAAAACATGGAGAATTGGCTACAGGGGTGTGGAGTGGCCCTAAATCAGAGGTGGAGAAGGGAGATAATAGCAGGTCACATGGGGTGCTGGCAGGGGCAGGAACTGTGAGCAGACACCAAATGAGCCCCTCACAATCTATTGCCCAGGGCCCTCCATTGTTTTTCCAGAAGAGGATTTTCACAGCCTGTGGAAAGCTGAATCTCCTGACAGGACGAGGCATGGGGCAGGCTTTGCTCTGCAATTTGTACTGATACAACAACGTTTAAAAACCCCAGGCTGGCTTTTAAATGTGAAACACTGAGCTGGATAGAGCTCCAAAGGGGATGGATTCCAGTAGGTATGGGGAAAAGGGTATGCATAATGGGAAGTAATGAGTCCCTGCAGGCATCCCTCTGTCTGCAGGAGCTGAAGCAAGGCTGGCACTGGCGGAGCCACTGCTTGACAAAATGAGCTGTGGGGATTTCATGAACGATGAAGTGTCTCCCCATCAAATGTGCTTTCACTCTAAAACAGGCAAAATTAAGAAGCATGATGTCTTTTGTTTGCTGTACGCCTTAGCTTTGCAATTCCCCAGTAGTTCTTCTGACTTTGACTCAACTGGCTTAAACTGTGGTTTGGCACAGCAAAATCCTTAAGAATCAGAGCCTCTGTATGCAGTTTCTGTCTATAAATTAGAGTTAATTTGTGAATTCTCTTTAAGAGTTTTGCGGGGTTTTGCTGATCAGCTTTGGATTTTTCTCTTCTGAAAGATCTTTGGGGTTTTGCAGTTGAACATATCTGTGCCTCCAGAAACACTGAAGAACTGTTAAAGTGTGGTTGACAGAAAAGTGTGATATTTGTAACTACTCTTTTTTTAAAAGAAAGGAAGGGACTGTTAAAATAGACAGATACTCTGTTTTGACAAAATCCTAAATAGTTTTATGAAGACGGAGATGTTTCTGCAGCAAAATGATTACTTAAAAAGAAAAAAATTCTTCAAAAAAGTAGTTTTGAAAATTACATTTTTCCCATCCTTGGTTACTTTTCTTCAACATCAGGAAAAGAGATGGTATTTCATTATGTTGTCTCTTACTTCCAGGTGGTTTTGTTTGGTTTTCCTTTGTGCTTTCTTCCCTTCTGTTTTCCCCCAGCTTAGACCCTCAGGTGTGGAGGCTGGTGAGCCACCAAGGACCCCCTGGGAGGGAAGGACCCTGAGAGGCATTCCCCAAGGTAGGGAGACACAAGAGGCTTCTCTCACAGGATCCCCTGTTCTGCTATGCTAATGTATCCTCTTCTGCTTTCCCTGCTCACCCACTGCCCCTTGTCCCTCAGTCACTCCCTCCCTGTTCCCCACTGGTTCCCATACCCTAACCCCACCTGTGCACTGCCCCCATGCCCTCTGATGATCACTCCCTGATGCTCTCTCTGCCCTAACACACCATATTTAAACATGGACTTTCCCATGAGCCTTGTGTTTGTCCCTGGAATTGTCTATGTGTGTGGCTGGAACAAACTTCTCCATGGAACCCATACAAAGACCCTTCCTGCCTCTTTGCCACTGACTCATATTAGCAGCTATCCCGGCTTGCTACTCTTAGGTAGTATTTTTTTCCATCACAAAAAGTGTTTCCTAATAGCAGAAGCTGACATCCATAGAGCTCCACCATAGCATTTGTGTCATACACAATTCCTGGTGTTTATTTTTTGTGTGTTTAACTTGTCCATAGCTAGGAATAAGTTCCTTTGAAAAGTTGTAAATACCAGGTGTTAATTTGACTGAAGCATCCTCATCCCCTAGAGGAAATTTGTATTTTCATCAGTTTATCTTTGTGCTTCGGGGGGAAAATATGCAGCCCCTGCAAAGATGATTGCTAGGTAGAAAATGGAAACTTCTGTCTGTATCCAGTTGGATCATATGCAGTAAAGCCTGAATATATCCTCCTGAAACAGAAAGATGTGTACTTGCCATCCTAAACTCAATGCTAATCCTAAGAAACAAACCTAAATAGTGTTAACTGAGCAGTAAAGTAAAATCTTATTTGTTTCATGCTGTGGGCACACTGGTGTCATATGTTTTGAAAGTGTGCTGCTGAAGGAGATCATAATATTCCAAATTAATTTCTGAAACTGCCCATTCAAACACATGGCTAGAAATTCAGTACAAACAACTGGATATATCACTGGATGTATCAGTTTCAGTGCTTTCCTTTTATTTTTTTTACTTATTTGACTTTCCCCAATACATCATCTCTAATTAATGGGGCTTAAAGCTTTTTAAGGTTGCACACAAAAATATATAGAAACATCATTAGTGAAAAGCTAAACTTTTATAGACTTCTCTGTGGGGTGCATTCCCTCAGCTGATCACAGAACATTCATGGATGCAGGATGTAACTGTTATATCTAAATCCCCTGCTAATGCATCTTAAAATTTTCTACATCACCCATTCACCATTCCATGTGAGTTCTGAATCCAGGTTTCCCAAAACCACCACATGGTGTTTGATGGCTGCAGAGTTCCTGATGGGAGACATTTAATGGCTTCTGTGCCATACCTACTTTACCACATAAAAGTGTTTCATTGCATACAAATACTGCTATTTGTTCTTAATGATGCACATCTGTGGAGGCAGATGATGCCTGGGAGAGTAAAGCTGCACACAAAGGGGATAACTTGCTACAGGAAGAAAAGAGCATCTCTGAGACTGCATCACTGGCAGTCTGGGAGGGACTTTCAGCTTATCTGAAAGCCCAGGGTTAGAAGAAATATTGTTTGCAGAGGTTTGGGGTTGTTCTTTCCTGTAAGGAGAAATACTACTGAGCTTTAGACCAGCTCATCTTGCATATAGAAGTGGCATTAAAAGAAAAACTGAGCAAAATACGTCATGTATAAAGGTAAAAGAAATCCTAATTGAAGTTTATGAGGGATAGTAGTTTATGAACAAGTAGGATAAGGTGGAGAAGAAAGCATGTGGATTTAGAGTGATCTTCATCATGTGTCTTTAGCATGGACTTTTGCTTTTGGTGAATTTTTTTGTTTTTGGTTTTGGTTTTTTTTTGTCTGAAGTCTGTTGTTATTTCTTTGTAATGGGATCTATATAGTTCTTTATGAGTGATTTATGGGGTGTTTCTTTTTGCTTGGTGGTTAACTCAGACAATTCTTATCACTGCATCATTAGCAAATGCAGCCATCTCAAGCAATTGTTTGTGGTCACATATTTTATCCTTCATGATTTTTAGAGGTTTTAGGTATTTTTCCAAACCACAGAGGAGTCACAAGACCAAGCTACAGCAATATTGATGCTGGCAATGCTCCCTTGTCCAAGCACAGTTACTTAAGCTTAGGGGTGGGCTCTTAATTCTTTGAAAATTTGATAAGAATCTTCATTTTCTTTATGTTGATATGATGTTGCCCTGTCTCTAGGGCTAGGTCAGTAATTTGACTCCATGATTTGAAATCAGAAGGCTTTATAATTATCATCAAGATATTATCAAGAAGAGATCAAGCTTTCTCCCTCCAGCTATGTTAGCTGGAGGGGTCATCTGTCTGTCTGTCTGTGTCTGTGTCTCTGCAGCACAGTCTCCCCAAGAATGAAAACAAAGAAAGACAAAACTACTTCATTGGTCAAGGAAAGCACCTTGCCAAAATATCTCCCATTACTTACATTCTTCTCCTGGGAACTTACAGAAGTTCCCTTTTAGAAATGGAGTTAAATATTACAATTGAATATAAGTTAAAAAGGAACTTGCCCTTCCCAAGGCTTTTGCTGAGATCTCTCTAAAATCCACTGAGGAGGCAGCACCATGTTTTTACATTCAAAATGTATGTTTAGTCTACTAAAGGGAGTTTGAAAACTTGTTAGAGTCAAGATCTGTTCTTCCTATTGAGGTATTTATACATATATGTCTAAATTTACAGGCAGCACAACCTAGTTCCTACTTCACATTTCCATGTGTTTTTCTTAGCCTTCAGTGGCATCTCACTGAATATCTGCTACTGGGCTGTGGGGGGAGTTAATTTGAAATCAGTATAAATTCAAAATTTTTTTGAGGAATTACTCTTCCCTGATTGTATTTTCTCCTGTTTTCATGATGTTTATACCTGTATGATCTTTTCGCTTATTAGGGAACTCAGTAGGAAAATATAGTTGAAACAAAGAGAAAATTCTTCAGTCAGTTCTCTCTAAGTTTTCCATTTCCCATATTGTTGGGAGTTTTTCTTTTCATCACCCTCCTGACAATTCCTGCTCCTATTGACTTTTCAGAGCCTCTCCTTGCTAAGGGTCAGCTAAATAATCCATGAGGATCAGTCAGCAGACAGTTGCTGTTTGTTTTTAATTGTTCATATTTTTGCCTTGCAATATTAGTTTACAGGCAGCGTTCCCAGTTTTTGTTTTTTCTGTTCTGCAGTTGTAGTTCAAAGGAAAAGTCCTGGCTCTTAATGTGAGCAAGGGAAGGATTTTCACTTTCTAGAACCTGCACAAAGAAAATGGCTGAAATAGCTGTAAAGCAAATGAAAATCAGAGTTCCAAACTTTGCTCTAATCTAAAGAGATTTTTTTAATCGTTTATATCTTTTTAATCTGATTTTGAGACAGAAGGAAGTGAGATTCAAAAAAATACAGAAATATTCTGGCACAATCACTCATTTTAAAAATAAAGGTGCAGGTATTCATGTTGCAGGTGAGCCTTGCTTTAAATAGCTTAAAAGGATCTTCTCAGGTGGCAAAAGCTTCCTACATCTTTGGGCATTGTCTTGAATGAGAAAAGGGACATGTTGTTTTCTAATATTGGGCCTTCCACTAGCAGGGAAAAATACCCTGTAAGAAACATGCAATTTATAAAGATGACACTTCAGGGGTTGTGAAATCACTTTTTTCCCTCTGAATATATGTAGTATTTTACTAAAACTTCTGTCAAGGGTTATCCCTGTTTATCATCCAGTTCTTCATGGAGTTATCAATTAGAACTCAAGTCTGAGATATCATGAGCCTTGAACATGGTTTGTGCTTCTTGATATTGTCCTTAAAGAAACCCAGGCTGCCTCTGGCTGTGATGCTGATGGTTTGGAGAGCACAGGGATCCTGAAGTCTCCACATTTCTATAATGCTGCTACCCCTTGCCAGAGCTGTTTGCAACATCCATGTTCCTAATCAGCAGCACAAACCCACCCTAAGTTTTTCCCAGGATGGCTGGGCAACATCCCAAATCTCTCCTTTCCCTTGTATTACAGTTTCCCACCAGGTCCAGACTCCAGCTGGCAAAAGGCACAGCTCAGCTCATGGACCCCCAATGAAGCTGTCAAAGGGAATGAGCTCATTTCTTCTTCTCTCAAAATTTCTGATGAATTGATGCAGAAGAGACTTGAAATACCTGAAAGTAGTATTCTGTATGATTAATGAATATAATCCTGTCTTTCAATTTCCTTATGAAAACTACAGGATAAAAGGAAGAAGGTTTTTGGGTTTTTTCTTTCCCTTTTCTCTCCACAACAGCAATTCTTTGACTTTAGGAAGTGAAGCTCAAACTTATTTTATACAATGCTTTCATCATCTGTGTAGCAGCAGTCATTTTAAATATGTCAGATTTACATCTCATGTAAATTCATGAAAATAGGAGACTAAATCCAGAGCAAGAAATAGAAATTATGTTTCTTAGAAAGCAATGTAGATACTTTTTTTCAAAAGGGTTGGACACTAAGTGATAGTGACATTCTTATCTCACTAATTTAGCAAGTGATTTTTTCCCTGTCTCCTCTGTTGCAGTAACCCCCTCACTGACTCTCAGGATGTGATTACTCTTGGAGCAGAGCTCTGGAATTGGGACTGTGTGAACACTACTTCTCCAGAGAGAGGAATGTCACTTGGAATGTCCAAAGCTTATGGATTTCTGCAAACCAGTGGGTAAGGAGAATGCACCACTAAAATTTCTTTTGCCTTAAGGCCCAGTCTAAGCCCCAGATGTGCATGGGAGGCTCTGCTCTCAGAAAGTATCCACTCACTTTGGTGTTGCTTTTAGTGGCCATTGGATCAGGCCTGAAATCCCACAGCAAAGAAATTATTATCTTGTCATCGAAATCAAAAGTTCTCTACAGCATTATTTACACATTAGCCCTCAGCACTGCAGGCACAAGAGCAGCTCTCTCCAGCAGGTGAAGGTGGGGTTGTGGCTGCAGGGCTTTGGCAGGGCAGCACAGCACACAGATCTTATTTGGGATACAGCAGTAATCTCAGGTGCCTGTGCTTATTCTTCTCGTGGACACATCAGGCCTGCTAATGGTATTTGGGAAATGTGCAAAGATGGTGAAGAAATGGTTTAAATCTTGCATGTTGTATTCAAGGAAATTGTGACAAGATTATAACTTGAATTTGTGCAAGTTTTGGAAACAAAAAGTGACAGTGATGGAAATTCAAATTTGGGTCAAATACCAACACCCCCACCCCCAGCTGTAACCAATAGCCAGTCCCTCAAAGTTGTTTCTTTGCCTAAGGATTTGCATATATCCAACATATATCTCTGTTTAGCCTTAGACAGATATTTTTATTTAGTTCTAAAATGAGTGAGACAACAAATTTTTTCCATTAAGTCTCCTCAATATTTAAAACCAGTGCACTAATTTCTGTGAAGATTCCCGCTGGTTTATGGAACTCTGTGATGTGTTTATTCTTCCTACCAGGTGTTAAACCAAGACTATGAAAAACTGCTTCATAACTTTATGCAGACAACCTTTTTTGTGACACAGTACTGGGGGTGTACCTGCAAAAACAGTACAGGACTCTCACATAATATGTGGATGTAAAGAAGTGTTGTGGTTTGATACTGGATAAAATACCAGGTACCTATGAAAATTGTAACAGGGTTCATGAGTTGAGATAAGGATTGGGAGAAAACATTCTAAGGGCAAAACAGGCTCAAAATTAAAGGTAGAAAGTAAATTTATTATTAAGAGAGTCAGAGGAGGATAATAAGGAATAAAATAAGATTTTTAAACACCCTTTTTCCCCCACAGCCCTTCCCTCCTTCTCACCACCAGCACAGGGAGACAGGGCGGGGAGGTGTTTAGCTAGTTTTCACTCTAGATCTTTCTTCACTTTGCTTAGGGAGAGGAGTCTCTTTCTTCTGCTATACTGTGGAGTGCTTCCCAAGGGAGACAATTCTCTGTGAATTTCTCTAGCATGGTTCTAATTTCATGAGTAGCAGTCCTGTCCAACCTGCTGTAACATGAGTCCCTCCCATGGGCAAAACAGTCCTCCCAAAACTGCCATGCTGTGGGTCACTTACTCCATGGGGCATAGTCTTTTAAGGATAAGCTGCTTTACTTCAGAAGCAAGGGCTTCTTCCTCTGTTTGGGTCTCCCACTGGATTACAGCTTTTTTAGCATCCACTTGCTCCAGTGTGAGCACGAGCTGCATGCCATGAGCTGCGAATCTGTGCATCCCCCCATGGTCCTCATGGATTACAGGGAGATTCTTTTATTATAGTCCTCACCACGGCTTGCAGAGAAAATCTCAAGTCGACATTTGGACTCTGCCTCTTTCTTTCCACTGATCTTGGTGTCACCATGTTGGTTTTTTCCACATGTCCTCACTTCCTCCTCTTTCTCTGACTAGGAGGAAAAAGTTGCTGCTCCTTAGTACCACCAGCAACAAATTCCACCAGCTCAAAGACTTCTGCAGGATTTCACAGCGCTGAGAAGTTGATTTAGTCCAGGTTCTGTGTCGGGGAAGTGCTCGCCATGTTTCCGCTAGTGGCCACGTGGGCCCTGCCAGCAGCGCTGGGCAGTGCTGGCACCATTCAATGCCTCTTTTCATATGGGGGACCAAGAAGGAGAAGGCACTGCCACCACCCCTGCCCTTCTGCCCGCAGCATGGCTGGCTAAGTGCAGCCAGGCACGCAGAGCTCAGCGTGGGCCAGGCCAAGATGGCAGTGGCTGCGTGGCCATGGTGGCCTCACGGCTGCTCACGGTGCCAGGATGGTCTTGGCAGTGGTGCCTTGCCACCCCTTGGAATAAGCTGCTCAGGCTGCTTTGATTTTCTTCTTAAATATGTCATTGCAGAGGTGTTACCAACTTCTCTAGTTGGGCCAGCAGTATGTACATCTTCAGAGCCATCAGAGATTGGCCGTGTCAGACATAGTGGAAGCTTCTAGCAGCTTCTCACGGAAGTCACCTCTGTGGCTCCCCCACCATCCAAAAAAAAATCAGGCTGTATTAAACTAACACAAGAAGAAAATTTCAGATATGTAAAATTGTTTGCTATATGTAGTCTTGGTTATCTCATTTTTTTGTTCTGTGATCAAGGTAGCCTTCATGGGTGAGATAGCAGTCTTCCCTCTAAATCAAATACTCATATTTATATTGTCTGTAAAACAAAGGAGAAAGTTGTTCTGCTGGTTTAAGTCTCAAATGCAGAGAAAATAGTTCTAATTCAGAAGATGCTGGAGTCCTGGTGTGGAACTTGTTTTTCTAGAAATCAAAATAAAAGCTTAATGGAGGAGGAACTTGTTCTTGCTGAGAGAGAATCGGTTCTGAGTTTTGGGCTAATATACTGACAGGTGAGAGCAAGGCAGAGTAACAGCATGAAGTAGGAAAGGTGTATGTTATTCCTGTGGGATGTATTGCAGACAACAAGACTTTGGAAGGTTTACTTCTCACGTTTAAAGAATGTGTCTATTTTCTCCCTCTCTAGAGTTAATAAATATATTAACTAACTTGATGGGTTAGGATAGATCAAGTGGTTTAATTTTCTGGTGTCTGTGGTTAAGATTTAAATGCATCACTTTGTAATGCAGTTTTGAAGGAACATACGATCAGCAGGTGTTTGTGCAACTTATTTTAGTAAAGAAATAGAACAGAGAACGCAAACTGCCCATAGACCACATCCTACTGGGATTAAAACCTAATTCACAGAGACAGAAAACACACTGGGCAGAATCCCTGCAAATGATAACCTGGGAGCTATTTGGGGATGGAGGTAATAAAGCCATTCATGTTCAAGTACTTTTCCACAGGTGATACAAACAACTTGGAGATTTTATAATGTAATATTTGTAATAACTTCTGTCAGCCAGAACAACCTTTTAACAGCAACAAATCTAATTCTGTTCATCCTTCATAAACAATGGTCCCATTATCTTATCTTGGAATATCACATTCTATCTTCTATGACATGGTTGAGAATTGCTGCCTACTGAGGTAACTTTGCCTCCAGCCTGGCGAGGTCTGAGTTTTGGGTCCAAAATGCAAATGATTGTGTCCCCTGGGGAAATCTGGAAAGGGGGGAGGATTTCTCAGGCTTATGATACTACAAGAATAATTAATGTCATTTAGAATAACATTGCAATGTACCTTAATAATTGCTGAGGGATCCATCTAAAACTCCACATGAAATATTGCATGTTAACAGCAAGGCACTGTTAAATAGGTTAAATTTTCACAGAGAAACTTGTAGTAAGAAAAGGAGTTTCCTCTGAATGCAGTTGGTACAGATGGCTCTATCCTGAGTTTTCTTCCTGGAAATGTCTGCACATCTGGGAAAGGTCCCTTGTGACGTGAAACATGTCTGTGCTCTGTGTCTGAAACTCTTCACACTGTGGAAAGTTTATGCAGCTTGGGACTTTTCCTTAGAAGTTACCACTTTTCTGGGGAGGAAGAAGCAAAAATCTTTCTCTTGTGAAGAACCTGTCCTTTTTGTATGAATTCCAGCCTGCACTGAAAACTTCAGACTTGCTTTAGACTGGTAGTGTTGCAAGGAGGAGAGAAGCCATCCAAAAAGACAGAGAGACTGTTCTGATTTAAGTAAAATATATTGTCTGAAAAGTAATTCTGTTAGAAAGTGCTCAATGTGTTTTATTGCAACTTTCATTTGATTATTGTTTAAACCTCAGCATGTAGGTTTATATATATTTTCTGTCCCAGTTTTCACAGAAGCAGATGTTGTATATCTGCCAATCGATCTGTCCTGAACTGGCAGAGTAAAATACTTTTATTATAGCAAAAATAATTTAGAAAATTCCTGAGCTCACCCCTTTGTGTACAAAATTGACTTTTGGTGCAAAGCAAGTTTTATCACTGCTCAAACTGGTATTGATCAACCTATCAAAAATTGTGTTATGGTTTCAGCAGCCCTTCTGGAAACACCTACAAGAATAAGGTTTTCTGTTTAAATTCTAAAATCAATATTGATCCTGCGAAATACAATTTTTTAAAGCAATTTTAAATTTGGTTACTCTTCTTGATCTCCTGTAAGAGAAAATGATAACTTGAATTAATGTTGTCTTTTTTTTTTTCCCTTTCCTCCTCAGAAAATAATTAATTTATATGTTAAAAGTCTCTTTTTATACATCCAAGTCAGTTTTAATTTTGGGATTAAAGATACTGCTTAAAACTCCAGTTATAAAGGAAATTCTGAAGAGTAAATTAAGGGTATGCTTAACTTACAGCTTTTAGGAAAATGCTGTCTATAAAATCTAGGTGTAGACAAATGTCAAGATACTGCATATTTTAGAAATGTAATATAACAATTGAAAGAAAAATATAACCATCCCAAAAATGTCAAAGCTTCAGAAAATTGAATTATTTTAATCTACCTTCAGGTCCCAGAAAGAAAACACTGTATTACCATTCTGGGAAATAATGTTAAAGGCTTTTTTTTTTTTTTCATTACTCTTAATTACTTTCTATCTCCACATGTAGATAACTCCCCCAGGACTTGAATTTCCATTATACGAATTAATTCCTTATCTAGGAGTACTGAACTCCACCGGTGAGAGTTTAGGCTCTAAATGTTTTCATTGATTTTGAAAACTGCACTTTGGTGTTTTGCCTTCTACAGCCAGAAAAAGGAACTTCTTTTAGACTGAAGTGTCCCAACAAAAAAAAGCTTTTGCACCTAGCTGCTTTATCTTTCTCCACCTTTATGGTTTCCAAGGCTTTTCAGTCCATCAAATGCATAAATGTAATGGTAGAAACACTTTGGCATTTAAAAAAAAGCCAAACAGAAACCTAAAACTGGAGCAATTTTGCCCTCAAAACCAGCAGTTCCTCTTTGGTCCTGCTTGAGCATCAGGAGCTGTTTTGCAGAAAACCCTTGGGTGGATGTTTTTATTCCTGAAACAGATCCAGGCTCTGAACACATGGCCCATATCAGGAAATATTTCTTACAAGAAGTTGTATTGATTTTAGGGGAACTCTCCTTCTCAGTTTATCAGCAGTTAGTCTCACAATCCAGTATGAAAGAAAGTAAATTAGGAAAAAGTAATGTACAGATGTATATCCTGCCTGGAACACCCTAGAGCAGCTGACATGTTTTCTACTATGATGGGAGTGATAAAATCATTGCATTCAAAAGCTCTGGCTTTCTGGAGTGAGAAATCTAAGTGCTGATAAGTATCTGTGGTTTTAGTAGAGATGTGGAGAGCTTTTAAGCTGGAATCTCTGAGGCAAGCTCCAGCAAGACTGATTTCCATCATGAAAAGTGGGTCAGGGAAGAAGGGAGATATTAATTACACCTAAAATCTCTGGAGAACTATTCTCTTAATCTAGATATAGCAATGTAAGAAAAGAAGTGAGCTCCACATGCCTTGATTTACAATTCTTTAGGTTGTAAAATTGATTTTTATTAGATTACTGTCATCATGCAACTTGAAAAAACAGTGATTTAAAATATTTGGAGCATTTTGGTCAGGATTTGTTTTTAATGGCAAAGGGATATCAGAAATGCTTTCTTAAAGCAATAGGTTCACAATCTAACCTGTGCACCTTCTCTGGTAACCCTTAAGGTACTGGGAAATAATGATTTTGTTCACATAAATTTGAAGTATTTAGATCTATTCATCATTAAAGTACCTGTTTCTTGTGGTGTTTATTTGGTGTAAATAAGTCTGTGTAAGTAAAAAGGTACCTGGGTGAGTGAGCTGCTATTTTGTGATTTTTCCAAACAATTTCTTCTGATTTTCTGCAATTGTTGCTACTCCTACTTATTTGCAAGGCAGGTGGGGTAGAAATCAGCAGGAACATGTTGTGTCTTAATCTTGGAGTTGAAATGGGAATCTGTACTTCCTCAAAACTGAGGGAAACTGAAAGTACAGCATGGTTTTTAAAAGCCCAATAATTACTGGTGTGCGGGGGGAACACTTGTCCTGTTCCAAGTGGCCACGTGGAAGGATCAATTGCACCAAATTTCCTTAAAAAAATGGAGACCCTCTGCGATGGACCTGTCCTGTGCTCTGCTTTCCTTCAGAAAAGGCTGAGTCACAGTGGTAAACCCTGAGCTCTTCAATACATTAAAAAAAAAAAAAAAATCTTCTTAGGGTTGGTAAAATTTTATGATGCAAGAGGTGTAGATAATTACTGTGTAAATATTGGCATAAATTAACCAGTGTAATTTCAGCACTTGATTAATGGAGTGAGTAGGCTACTGGGATGTGTTAATGTTCACAGGTGTAGTAGACCTTAAAACGGGAAATGAAATATATATTATCCAGATGAAATTAGGGGGGGAATTCACATAAGAGAATTGTGTAAAAACAGCAGGAAGCTCGTGTAGCCTGCATGAGAATTCCCTTTTATCCCTCACAGGAAATGTAGACATCCAGCTTCCCATGTGTAAAGGGATAAGTAGGGAATTATGCTAGACAGTGCCAGATGGAGATGCCCCAGAATTTTAGTTCAAGGAAAAAACAATCAAACTAAAAAATCCATGTTTATTGTTCAGGGGGAAATGTCTGTGGTTAATGTAGCAGGCACAACTTCCACCCTCGTGTTAAACTTGATGCAAAAGTCATGAGCAAGAGCCCAGTGTGGGTGACTGGGTGTGTCACTGGGGGGGTGTTCCACTGGATTTACATCCCAGGTACCTGGAAAACAATTCTCTTGTCCATCTCTGTCTCTTTTTCCAGACAGGTCTGTAAACTCCAGATTTAGTAAGGGAAAAGAGCAAATGTTTGTCGAGGGGAACAAATGTGTTCTCTGTTTATTTTCTGTATTAAATTGAATTTGCTGAAGATTTAATAGTGCAAAGCATCACCTGGTAGTTTAATATTACATTAATATCAGCCATGCAGAGTGGGGGCCCTGCTTAATGATGAGGATGCTGTTTGCCTTTGCTTGATAATGGAGATGAGATAGTTTTACTCTGTGCTTTGCTACAGGAGCTCTGTGCTTTGTTAATCACCTCCTCATTATGTTTGGATTGTTATTAAAATAAGATGTTTCATGTAGGGTGTGACTGACAAGTGGAAGAAGAAGGTTAGGCTGGTACTACATTTGTTCCTAACTTTTGAATTCTGTGAAATGGTTTTATTTTTTATTTCTGCTACAAATTTCCTTTACTTCTCCATTTCTGAGAAGAGACACTTATATTTTCCCAAGTTAAATCATCCCTAGTTATAATTGTCATAGTGCAGGGACTTTTTTTTTCCCTTTGATTCAATAGTGAAAGTATAATTATGACCCTGATCTCAATTATAACCTCAGATGGCATGGTGGAGGTATGACATGAAAATATATAGACTAATAAATTACCAATGAGAAAAAGAATTCACATTCAAGTTCTTTGGTGGAATGGTATTAGAAAGGCAGAGGGGAAAGCTATGCTAAATATTGGAAATGAATTAAAATGAGAAATCCTATAATTTTTATTTTCATTTGGTCTCAGATGCAAAATTTATGATAAATTGCAGCTGGATCACAGTTTCTGGAAGTCAAGAGCACTGCTAGAAGCAGAGGGATGCTGTGAGTGTGCTGTCTCTAGAGACAATGCAGTGAGACTGTTGGTAAATGCTGCAGAGGAAGGTTAAAAAAAAAAAAGCAAACCAAAAGTTGGAATCTTCAGGTTGACAAATGGCTCCTTCCTGCTGTGGACAAAGCTTAGCAGGGAGCTCCAAAAGCGAGCAGGAGCCTCACATTGCTCACATTCTGAGAAGCAAATTCAAGATGATGCAGCTCTTATGAAAAGTGCAGGTGTTGTCACTGCCTTATTAGATGGAAAATGATTTTACTTATTTTTCTGAATCTGCTTATATTCCTTCTCACTTGGTCCCACTTCATTTTCTTCGGTTATGAAACTCCATGCAGAAGTTTTCTAAGAATTGCTTCCTTGAAATGAGAATTCACTGCATCATTGGGTATTTTCATAACAGTTGAATCACCTAATGTGTAGTGGGGGATCTTTTTCAGCACTTTGGACTGAAGGAGAAAGCAGGAGCTCTTTACAGGAGCTCTTGGTACAGGAGCTCTTTATTCCTTCCAGGTATCCCAAATCTGTGTGTGGAACAGAATCTGCTTGAGGTGTAATGGTTGTTTTGTGACATTCCTGAGGCTTGTCAGTTGTTTTTGTCATGCAAACTCTCAGTGCCAGGGCATGTCACAGAACAAGCATAAGGCTTCATTACTGGGAGTCTGTTGAATGTTGGGAGTTTCAATCAATACTTATAAAGATTGTACTATATTGTACTTTATTTTATCTATTTATTGCCATCTATAGCAATAAAGTTACCTCCTGTCCCAGAGAACATGGTCATCCAAGTAAGCAGAAGGGTGTTCCAGGATGATGAAATATGAATTCATCTCATTTTTAAGAACTGTGGTTTTATGGTTGGGTAGCTTCCTTGTTCATCAAAAGGTTCAAATGCAATGAAACCTGTAACATTTCTTCCTAATTTACTCCTTTGAACTCAACACTCTCAGCCAATATTAGAAATTATTTAGGATTAGCATTATCTTTTGTACAGAGATTCACCCATGTGAAATGCTGAAGCCCTTGTTTAAACCAAATTGTCAACTCTGTAGCAAATCCCAATTTTTTTCCAGTTTGCAAAGGCTAATCTTTATGTTATACATACACATAGAACACACAGGTTTGAGTGAAATACCAATTTTTGTTCAGCCTTCCTTGCCAAAATAGTTTGTCTTCAGGTCAACTTGGTTAAATTCTGCTCCATGCTGTAATTTTAGCTACAAGTATGTGGTTAACAGTGCAGGTGGAATGTAGTAAACAACTTGATATTCAGTCATCACCACTGCTTTGCTGAACCTCTAAAGGGTTGTTCTACTGTCAGACCTCACTAATGCAATAAAATCCATTTTTGGGATGTCCCTGAAATCGATGTAAAGTAATTAAAATGGAGTTAGTGGGATTACTTCACACATGGAAAATCAGAACATTGCTGAAGTAAACCCATAATGCCATTTCTTTGCCTTCTGTTGGTAACTCCATTTATTGAGCTGTGTGTGTTTGATTTTAAAATTACATTAGTGGTCAAATGGCTAAAGGAGAGACCTGGAAGTGGTACCTTTCTGGAAAAGAGTGAAAAAATATATTAGAGTATTTTCTTTGAGTATTTTTTCTTTGTATTTCATTACAGCAGAGACAAGACATGGTTTTACAGAAGAAAACCTTGATCTTGGAATGTTTGGCTTTGATTACTCTTTCCTTCACTGAATTCTTATAAATAGACATTTAGAAACCACTGGTTACAAATAATTATATTTTTATACATATTTAGTGCCTGTAGGTGAATATTATTTATTTGTTATTTTTTTTTTAAGTTCCTATGCACAAAACTATTTACTTCCATGCAGATCACAGCATTAAATAATCTTGAAATTTCCACCAATTTAATAGGAAAAGTTCCTAAAGGCTTTTAAAAGTGTTATCTCGAGTCCTGAAGTCGTTTTGGAAATCAATAATTAAGCAGTTTGTCAACAAAACTCCTGAAGGAGCTTTCTCCTTTAACCTTTATTAAAATTTAAGTCTCAGGTGCTTTGGAGCTCCTGTTTAATTAGGCTCAGTTTCAGATCTGTACATGTACAAGCAAACAATATAACAACAGTTTCGTCTCCTGCCCTGGGGAAAGGAAGTGTCAGTGATTTTGGATTCCATCCTGCTAAATTGCAACCACTGGGGCCTCAAACAGTGTGAAACTGAGATATTCACTGCACTTGAAATGTGATATTAATGGATTATTCCTGCACTTAATTCAAGCAAATTCTTCAGTGCACTGTTACTGTAGTATTTAGTCAAGATCAAACCTTCAGCATATTAGAATATTAATCATCAGTAGCAGAAGGATTATCAGGAATAAGGTTTCACTGCAAATCCACCTGTTAACATTTCAATCTTCTAAGAGCTTTTTAAACAAAGCTTATTTTAAACAAATAAGCCATCAGAACCAGAAGAAATCATGCTCCATGTAGCCAGTTCCTCCGTTCTTACGTTGGATTAGCAGAAAGTGGTGACCTTTAATGTGTTTATTTACTTCTGCTCCATTGGAAAGCCCTGAGAAGTGAAAGAAACTCTCCAGTCTTGGAATGCAGTCCCTGGGCATGGCTGGTACCCACAGCTGAGCTCCTCACTCAGGGCTGGAGGCATTCACAGCCTTGTTGGAGTCATACATGAAAAATAAAACAAACTTGATGATTCAAATACAGAAAACTGAAAACTAAAAACCAAAGCCTCAGGAAGACCTAGAGTAAATTGCAATTTTTAATTACCAATGTGTTAATGAAGGCAGTGAAATAAC